>PVJH01002389.1:0-168850 GCA_004026705.1 Nesogale talazaci | reverse complement strand
CTGGTAGACGAGGAGAAAAATATCACTATTGGCAGATCACATGATTCTACATATTGAAACCCCCCCAAAGATCCACAATAGGAGCTCTAGCCATGATAGAGTTATATGGAAAAGTGGCAGAACAAGATCAACAAACAGAAGTCTATTGATTTGCTATACGAAACAGACAAGACCACGGAAGAGGAGATCAATAGGGCAGTACCATTAACAATAGCCAAGAACAAACTGAAATATCCATGGATACGTCTAACCAAAAAAGTCTATAATATTTATACAAGGAACACTAGAGAACCCTACTACAGGGACCAAAAAAGAATTCCACTAATGGAAGAATATCCCATGCTCATGGATCCGAACACTCAATACACTAAAGATATCTATCTTATCCAAGACACTGTATATGCTATCCTGATTAAAATACCCACAATCTTCTTGAAAGAAATGGAAAAACTGACCACCAATTTTATATGGAGTCAGAAGAAGACCAGAATTAGCAGAGAACTCAAGAAGAAGGACAAAGTCAGAGGACTCATTTGACCTGACTTTAACACCTACTATACTAAGACACCTACAGAGCCACAGTGATCAAAACACTATGATACTGGATAACTACAGGTACTTAAACCAATGGAAAAGAACAGAAAACCCAGAAATAAAACCCTCAGCACATGGTCAAGTAATTTTTGACAAGCATCAAGTAGGACACAGGTGCTCTCTTTAACATGTGATGCTGGAAACTATGATATTCACATGTAGAAAGATGAAACATTGTTCTTATCTCACTCCAGGCAAGAACGTTGCCTCAGGGAGTACATATGCAAACTGAAATAGGGAAAGGTACACCTAGATATGAAGCAGAAACCAACAAGTGGGCTATACTAAGGATAAGACACTAATGTGTGTGTCAAAAGACTCCATTAATTGCAGTGATTTTGCTGGAGAGCTACTGTTATGCCAAACCAATTGTCACTCCTACTCACTGTTCTGGCTCAGACTATCATTAAATTATTCTGACAAGTCTCCTGCTAAGGAAGGAACAAAGGTTTGAAATATCAATTTCTATGATGTTCCAAGTCTTGTTCGGATACCATTATATCGCTTATACCTTAGTGCTAAAATCGCTGTGTTATCTTGCTCTTTTGAAATAATGCCTCTCATATTTGCTATTTTAAACATAGAGACGCTATGGTGTGCTATACAAATAAGTAATGTGTAATTATTTGTCTTCTGTGTGTGTTCCCAGGATTATAGACTTTGAAAACAAACAAACTTATCACCACCAAGTTTATGGGACTCAAAGCAACGCTGCAGCACAGGGTAGCCTTTCCCCCTGTCTGTTTGCATTGCAAACTGCTCTGGGTTAAAACAAAAGCGCAAGCCAGGAAGGAGGGCATTCCTACGTGCTGTATTTGATATGCAACCACCACTAGGAGCACTGCTAGTTCATCTCTGCTTCATTCTTTATCCTGTTCATCAAGATATTTTTAGGAAAAATTCCTCAGTATCCTTGGGCCAAATGTTTCTTTTGTTTTTGCAAGGTTCAGATGAGTGCAGTTTCTTTATTTTAAATAATTTACAGTTTCAAGTTCACTATAGCCTGTTGCACTTGAAATATAAGTGAAATTAATACAATGAATCATTGCTTTCAACTCATGTCCTAGCAATTTGTCCTTTTGTTTTCACTCTTCAATCACAAAGGTTCTTCTTTCGTGTTAACATCTGAAATATGAATCAGGAACTATATATTTCCTCATTATTCTTTGCCATAAACCTCCTTCCACAAAACATTTGAGAATAAAATACTCATCATAATATTCAAATTCTATCTATTCAATTAGTTTAATACTACTAAATTCAATTTTATTCATTTATGCAATTAACTCTAAACAAGTTTTAGGTTATACAAATGATTGACTAGAGTTTCTTATAGAATATAGAAAAATTAGTAAGTGAATAGCATTGGTCATTTATTTACATGGTAATTTAATTTTATAACTTGTCTGGTCTCAGTGGTTTCTTGCTAGACACAAAAACTGGTAAGCTCCTTTACCTCTTTTGAGGTTTGTATCTAATGCTTTAATATTGTCAGCTTATCTAGTCACACATATTTCAATCTTTTTTCAAACATGAAGAAAGACAGTTTTCTCAAAAAGTGCTTCTTGACTCTCTTCACAAGACTTCAGGAATAAGGCTCTTCTGTGTGCACCTCTACAAGTGAGGCACTTCTATTGTAGTATACTTTGATAATGTACTTCATGATAGGCTTCTAATTTCTATTGACTTGTTTTTGCACTCCTAGCTTATACAAAGTCTAAGTAACTAACATGTACAGGTATTCAGTACATGCATATAGGATGAATAAAAATTGAAAAAACAAAGAAAAACAAAATCTAGAACTCAGCATATTATTTTTCTTCTTCGTAAGTATGTCTCAGACATTGATAAGACATAAATTGATACAGATTGACTTTGACAGTTAGTACAATGATGAGAGTCATTTCCCCAGAATTTTAGGGTCTTTTTTAACCATGGAGTTAACAAATGCAATGCAGAGGAACCCTTTGAAAGGTTTCTAAGAGTGTAACTCTGGTGGGGGTAAATAGCCTCGTCTTTCTCTCACAGAGAGGTTGGTGGGTTTGACCTGCTGGCCTTGAAGTTAGAAGCTCCAGTCTTAACCCACTGCACCACCTTCGCTCTGTCTGATGTTTAATGGTGAAGCTTACTCTTTTCTGGATCAATAATTCTCAAAATAAATTGAGAGTCAAAGATTATGAGAATAGCTAGTGAACACTTGAACAGACTGAACAGACTGAACACTTGAACAGCACTTGAACAAACTGAAAGTATTCAGAAAAAGGACATGTGGAGTTTCATATTAATGCACCAGATATCGCTTTCCTTGGTATTAAAAACAACTGTATAATCCTTTCATGTAATGACACGTTATCAAGACAGACAAGCACACAGATACACAAGAACAAAGAGAATCCTAAAACAATCATGGATAGGTAGAAGAAAAAGTGGATAGTTCTTAGTTCCAGGTATATATAAGCTATATAGTATATTATGCCTCTTTTCACTTTCAATGACTACTGATTTGAGGTGCTGATGTGGGACATGGACGGCCTAGCCTTGTGCATAAGGGAATGCCCATTTAGTGTAGATTTCTTAATTTCACTGCTCTTAGGTATCAGAACCTCTTGGTAGTGGAGTTGCAATGATAATTATCTTTCTGTGTAAAGCATTCCCCATTATAATGGAAATTGGAGCTCAATTTGAATTTTGGTTTATATTCGTGAGACACAAGGTGGATTGGGCAGAATTATTAAGTTCCACAGTGTCTCAGTTTCCTTAGAGTGAGCCTGATTCAAAATCACCCTCATTTTCTATCTGTTCTATCAGCTCTAACTCCCATCCAGGAGCAAGGATGTCTGAGTTTGGATGTCTGAATACCAATTCAGCCACTAACAAGCTACATGATTTTCAGCAAATTACTGAAGGACTCTGCTTTATTTGCACATAATATCTGTTTCATAATATGACTGTGAGAGCTAAAAAGTTAATATAGAGTATGTGATCTATAAGCACATCAAGTCAGAAGAGTTAGTGCTAACAAGTAAAACCATTGGGTCATGAGCCATATAGAATGAAAAATTAAAAAATGCCATGGTGACATTTTCATTAGTGCTGCTAAAAAATTCACAGTCATCTAAAGAATTATAATTATTAACCACATGAAGGATGATGAAACACTATAAAGTAAAGGAAAATATTTGCAGTACAATATGTAATATTTACTTTTATAATTCTACTTCTGTATAACATTGTTATTCTGACCTTATGAGCCACAGAATCAAAATTTGCATTGCTTCTATCAGAAACATCTTCTGCATCATTAAAAAAAAACACTATATCCCTCACTGACAGTCGATGCTGAAGCATGGGAATTCTCTAGGGTGGATAGAACAGTCCCTGTGGATTTCCAAGACTGTGGCTGTTGACAGGAGTAGAAAACCTGTCTTTCTCCCGAGGACTGAGTTTATGTTTTAACTGTGGATCTCAGCCCAACAAACAACCAGGATACCACGCGGGCTCCAGCTCCATCTGTATTACCTAAAAGGGGCAATCCTAATAGAGAGGGGAAAGAGTTATTCTGCTGACAATAAAAATATTAGAAACATAACATAATGTAATATACAGTTGGCCCTTAATCCCAAATGTGGCAATCTTGCAGTAAAAAGTCCCTTGAAGCATAAGCAGCAGGAATGTCCCAACTCAGAAAGGAGTAAACAAGGACAAATGCATCTTAAGAGGATGATGATCCAATAGTCCAAAGAAAACTGTAGGCATAGGTAATTTCCTAATGGTGATTACAAACCGTGCTTTCTTAGAGTATCAATTATATCCTGTGACATTGTAAAAACTTGCTAATGCCTTTCTGCTTAAAAAAAATAAGTCCTGTTTCTTGTATATTAACTTGCACGGTCAGCACTGAACTCTGAAACATCTCACAGGAGAAACTTGCTGTTGATAATCAGCAATCACTTACACAAATAAGTATAAGTTGCTCTGGTTTGGTAGTAGACTACACATGATTAACATGATTATCTTATTTAACAACATGATTTTCATATCCTGATACTTGTTAGTATTTTTGACTGTATTTTAATAATTATTGAGACATGAACTAACACTCCTAAAATGGCCTCTGCAGCTCGGTAGGCATTTTCTGTGTGTCCTGGGGCTCCCTTGGAAGATTCTTTTCCACACAGACAGCCTTTTTCTCACAGCACAGCCAAAGACATTGTGTATGCCTCCCGTTCCCTCCACTTATCTGAGTTTCAGGAGTTTCTGGTACATTAGCATTATGGTGTTAAATGATGTGAATATTTTGTGGTAAATCACATCATTTAATTTACAAAAGACCCCTTAGAGCAACACCATTCATCCCAATGAAAACGTTCCTGTCCAGCCACCACACCTAAGACATATTGTTCATCTTTTTCTGTAAGCCTCTGATGAAAATAAAATGATATCTCTCTGATTGGCTCCCAGTCTGGTGATCTGTCTTCAGAGCCTCTCCTTCTCTGGAAGTCGAAGAGATCACAAAGACAAAAGAGTCAATACTTTTTGTGGTGAGGGGCTATTGTGTTGGCTCGGACTCATAGTAACTTTATATTTCACACAATGAAACTCTGCCCTATCATCCCTACACATTCTTCAGAGTTGTTACATTTGAGTCCACTGGTGCAGCGACTGTGTCAATCCATCTCCTGGATGGCCTTCTTCTTTATCACTGACCCTTTACATAACCATGTATGGTGTGCTTTTCAAGCTATTGATCTCTCCTGATAACATAAGAATATGAGAAGAATTTAGGTTGTACTTCCTCTAAGACAGATGACTGCCCATTATCAACCTCACACCACAACTATGAAAACTGGAGAAATACAATTGGCCTCAAACAAGATTCAAGTAGTAATTAGAACGCCAAATCCTTGTTTGAAACCTGATAGAAAAATTAAGCCAGACTCTGATAGATATGTAAACCACTTCAACGAGAGATTGATTATACTTAAACATGGCTGACCCAAATTAAACTGGATGCAGTCTTGTTCACAACTCCCAAACTGAGGAGTGGGACTAGAGTCAAAGGTCATTCTCTTTATAGTCTGTTCTCCCTACCAGAAAAGGCAGATGGAAATTGTTTTTAATGAATGTTGGCTCTTGGGTATCATGTTTGTCTTTGAGAATGTGCACTTTAAACGAGGAACAGAGAGTTTATGTTTTTAGAGATTGTAAAAGTGGATTCATTGCTTTCATTGTCACACACAAGAATTACTTTGTAGTATTGTAGCAGGGTGTTTTTCTTTTTCTTCTCTTTTTTCTTTTTTGTAATTAACTGTGGGGAAAAGCTAATCCTCCTTAGGCAAACAGGACATGACCACCACCTTCCACAGTTCAAGTCCTGGAGAGAAAGCTGATCACTCAGTTTTGGGAGCTGATGAAGCAATGACTGCCATATCTCCCCATCTGAGATAAATGAACACTTGGCTCCTTGTTCCCTGGCAGAGGCTGCAGAAACAATCACCTGAAAACTTATCAATTCCTTCATATTCCCAGTCTTATCCTCTCCTCTGTCCTTTAACAGCCTGGATTAGTGAGCTAATGTTTCTTTGTAAGCTGGAAGAATTGTAAATTGCCCTTTATATAATCTTAGCATAAGTTTGCTAGCTATGTGACGGAAAGACTATATAAACCTTTCCCTAATAAAGCTGTGGGCCCTAACCTAACTTTTGTCTGTCCCTTTTGTATGTGTTTTTCCTTGCAGATCAAACTCTTGAACTTGTTTGATTTCTATGGTAAGAATCTGTCTCTATATTATCTTACAAGTAACTTTGGACATGTTGTCAGGAGAGAGCGGTGGATGGAGAAGGAGATCATGCTTGCTGAAGTAGTGAGAGTGGTACCAAAAAAGATGAAGGACCGCAACAAGATGGATTGACACAGTGTCTGGAATAATGGGCTCAAGCTTAGGATCAGTTGTGAGGATGACAAAGAACTGGGAAGTTTTTAGTTCTGTTGTGCATAGGTTCATTATGGGTCAGAACGGACTCAATGGCACCTAATACAAAAATGAGGTGGACTTCAGTTTCAAATGCTATATATATCACTCTCCTCTCAAGGTCAAGTGCTCTAACCTAGGAATGGTGTTCTATGTTCATATTAAGCAAGAAAAAACTAGGGGTCATTGTTAACCACCCCTGAATTCTTGATTTTGATGAGCATTAACTGCATTTTCTTTTTTTCAAAACTGAATTTTCTGTTATATGTTAGAATGACAGGGTTTTTGCTTTCTTCTCTGGCTAATTGTTTCAATTGAAAAATTTGTATTACATGAAAATATTACCTGATTAGTTCTATAAAATTTTGTCAGTGCACACATTCTTTATTTGACAAATCTAATATGGCAAATCCGGACATGATTCTGACAGGGGCCTTTGAGTGAGTGGAATATGTTTCATTGTTATAAAGAATGTCTGAGCTGTCAATTGCCCATTCAATAACTTGGGACTGCTAATCTAGTTAGTTTCCATGATTTTGGCCTTGTCACTCTGTCAAGGCATTCTTAGAACTTACTGCAGAGGACCTCCCATATGAATGAAGTGCTACAAGTTTCCATTGAACACCACTATCAGTTTTCAGTCACCGTATCATCTCTTTGCACCATCATTGTCTGAAAGAAGTTTAAACAAATCTGGAATAAATTCTTTCTGCCTCCACTTGCAGAACTCGGGACTCTAGCGCTTAAGACAAAGGGGAAAGTCTTCATTTTAGCTGCTATTTTCTGGGCACACCATCAACCTCTTGATATCTTTCTCCAACTCTTCATGTCTTGAGGCACAGTCTGTCATGAATCTATTCCCAAATGATGTTTTCCTTCTCTGGTCTTGCCATTTAAATGGCTCTTAAAATGAAAAGAGGCTAGGTTTTCTGGAATATTGATCATCATTGCATTTACAGAATTTCAATTCCCAAACTTTTCTTCATAATCAAGGAGAATAATACCCAGAATCAGTTCAGACACTTTGAATACTAGTTTCAGTCCTAAAGTAAGATTTATTATAAGGATATAGATATGTGGGTGTCTTTTGGGACTCAAGGAGAGAGAGAAATGTACTAGGGCTTCAAGACGGAACTAGAATAAATTGAAAAGCCATTAGAACTCGACATTTCACCAATGCTTATCTTTTGAAGCCTGCTTCATTGCTCTTCCTGCAGGCTGCTTTTCCAGCCGCCCTGCAGGGATTGGCTGGCAGTTGGTGCAGTTGGAGGCTGATAATTAATCACACCCTGTTACACTGCATGGGATCCAAACCAATTTTAGAGATGTAGGAATTAGACAGATGAAGATAAAAATAATAGCTTTATTCTTGGTAAGACTACATTGGAGAATGTGGGTTGCATTTAGGGCCAACTGAGCTTCTTCCTACCTTCCCCTGAATTAAACCTGCTTAGAGCTATAGGCTTCATTCTCGCAGGGTGAGTCTCCCTAGCATATTTACAATGTGGAGGAACAGGCAAGGCAAGCAGGTCCTGGAGGGAGAAGTCGTATGTGTTCCAGGTTTTTAAACTCTGCTCTTCACGGGAAGAGTTAGGAGTAATGAACATTAGTGTCTCACTAACTAACTCACTAATTAACTAAACTAGTTATAAGTAAGGGAGAGAAACAGACACTTACTTTCGGGAAAGCTACTTATAAGAATGCATTCTTTCTGAAAGTAATCATGAACTACTATTTTGGGTGAATATAAAAATGACTTAGTCTGGGTCAGGTGATTTAATCTAGCCGATTAAATCAACTATTGTCAGAGATAAGGATCTTATACAGAATAAATTTGGGTGCCTCAAATCCTACTCTTTGGATTTGGAGGTAGGATCCCAGAAGAAGCGAAAGTTATGAGCAGATAGAAACTGTAACAGTGTCTAATATATAGTTCTACCAGCCATTAATGAATAAAGCACTTTTCTCATAACTCTTCATCTTTTCCCAACAATTCATTCTTTACCATCCTATTTCTAACTTATAGAAAAGTTTCAATGAATAAAGCATTCGTAGATTCATCAGTGATGTATATTCCATCCCAAGTGATTTCTTATTCTCCTTATAGCTGCATATACTCATTTACATGTATTATACAGATGATGAATCTTTACCCCTAAATATGGTTGTGTGTTTATCCTTTAAATATGACATTCTCAAAAAAATGACATTCTCTACCATAACCAGATGTAATTATCATAACAGGAAATTTAACATCGATATAAGACTGTTATCTGATACAGAGTTCATATTCAAATATTCCTAACTATAGCCCTTTGGACATTTTCCTTCCTCTATGGAATCTCATTCAAGATCATGCATAATATTCAGTCTTTAGTCTCCTTTAATCTGTAATAGCTCCAGTCTTTATCTTCCAGGACATTTTTGAAATACACCACCCATTTTTTTTATAGGATACCCCTCTCATTGTCTGGTACTTCCTTGGAATCAGGGCACGCTTTTTGTTGCTGTGGCTATTAGAAGCAGCACTGAGGTGATGGTGTACTTTACTCAGTACTCATATCAAGGGGCCTGTGATGTCATTTTCTCCCTATTTTAATCAATAAACATTAATTAGTGAATAAGTGGTTGTGTCTGCCAGAATAATTCATTGTAATTCCTCCTATTTCACCTGTTTACTAACAAGTAATTTGTGAGAAGATATGTTGAGGCCTTGAGAGTTTCTTGTTTCTAATTAAATAATATCACTACTTTTAGCATCCATGAATGATTTGATAACCTAGTCATTTAATATATACACACATGTAAATGCGTTATAATTTGTGTGTATACAATAGTTTGCATTCTGTTGTAAGGAATATTTTGTTGCTTCTCTCAGTTATTGTTTTATGCAAACATGAACTCATTTTTATTGTATGCAATGAATTATAACCTTTCCTATCATTTCATGTTCAGATTCTCCAATATTTGGCCGATAGGAATCCCTTCCAACTGAATCCTGTGCCCTGCTGTTATTTCATCAACAATCTCCAGCACTTCTTTATTTTCTGCTATCATGGGACATTTCAGGTTCAATTTGTATTTTCCCACCACAGCTCTTCTAAGCACTCTTGGTCCCTTTTCATTTAGAGACTTAATCGAGATACCGATTGTTTCTAGGTCTTCTTTGTGGACAGAATAAGAAAGGGGAAAAAGCGCAAACAGATGACCAGAACTGCTTTTGATGGTTTTATTTGTTTTACAAAATCTATCTGCCTCACCAGCATTTTGGAATGACAGTTATCTCCCCAGTTAGTAAATCCTCTAGTTTCTTGTTGGACTGTCCTGTAGCACGCAAGCACTTCAAGCGGTGTTCCATAAAGAAAACATGAACAATTTTAGGGCTCGTCTCATATGATTTTACCCTCAGAGGTCAGAGGCCTACTCTACCTTATATTCAACACCTAAAAATAGTTGGCTGCTATACTTGAGGTATATTTTGGTGATGTTTGAGCTGATAGACCTACTTTCTTTGAATAGAATTATATGAAACACTTTTAAAACTATTCTTTTTTTCCTTATTGTTTAAATAATATCCTTTGTTTCCTGGGAGGCATCTTAGAGGCAGCCCTTTATTAGGGAGCATGATTTAAAACACATCTTTTGTTTTCCTTGAATGATATATAGATGTATATAGACACTGCACCACCGCACAGTTCTAACCTACATCCCCTTGCTTAGAAAGCCCTACCTGTCTTTCCTAATTGAAATTTAGGTGAAAGAAGGCTATGTTGTTTAGACATTTTGGATTTCTAGCTCTGGACTTTGAATTTGGGACTCCTCTGAATGCCCTTTGGACTTTGAACTAACCAGCACCCACTCCCACATGAAGCATTTCTTCAAAGTTTCTTAGTTTCTGTGAGGTATTACAATGAATTGTAGAACGCAGGAAGTGAGGGAATATGCTCAAGGGTGGAGCGGGTCAGGGGATGGAGAAGAATAGCATTATGGAAAAGATGGGCACTGGAAACATCTTAAATCTCTACCTCTTTGGGACTAATTTGGTATTAATTCTTCTAGAAATCATCATTACCGCAATGCAAAGATGCCATTAGCTGCCTAGTAGGATCAAATTATTTGTCTACCAGTGTTAGCACCCTATTTATCAAAAACAGTGAAGATACAGAATGTTACTAGAAAATACTCAAGACATATGTTGGAAAGTTCAACTATCCATCCAGATGTAAGGAGAGTGATGGAAATCAAAAGGACATGGACACAATTAGTCCAAAGGACTACAAATTATTATAAGCACCAATTTCCACAACCCAGAGACCAGAAGAATTTAGTGGTACCTGGCTTCCACACAACTAGTTGCTCTGGAAAAGCTCGCATGAAAAAGTCCTTGATACAGTGGGAGAAAAATGTGGAACAAAAATCAAATTCATAAGAGAGATCAGGCTTCTTGGTCAGCTAGGGGTCTGGTAGTGAACTAACCTCCTGCTGCTAGAAAAATAAGATAAAATGGCAGCTTTTACCACAGGATTAAATTTAGTGGGCTAGATAAAGAAAGAAAAATAAAAACAAAAATTGCAGTCAAGAAGTGGGATGAGCAATGACAGATTGAGGGGATTGCAAGGGATGAATGGAATAAAGCATGCATTCTAGGCTATGAAACTGTGATGTGCTCTGTAAGCCTGCACTTAATTCACACTGCGAAGTTTTAGAATATGTAGGTCAAGAGCTTTTTAATGGTGAAAATTCTAAAAACGATGAAGTGTTAATGAAACCAAACACTGATTCTGTAATGGGGGGTGAGCTAAATGAGAGGGGTGGCGAGTGGTCTTCTGCAATACAGTGATGGCTCTCCAAGGGTTCTCCTGCTGGTCTACTCCACGGAATACAGAAAAAAGGTATCTGAACTCAAGCAGGGCAAATATATATTTCATAAGAAAGATGCATGATGAATAATCTGAGTTAAAAAGCTGCAATTTATTTTCAGTCCACATATAAACTTCTAAGGATAGTAAAAGAAAAGTAGGTCATTTATTGTCAAGGAAAATTTGTTTCTAACATTCAACTATTATTTGATTTAGAAAGTTAATAAAACTGTCTTAAAATTGGTAAATAGTTAAAATATGACTCAGTAGACAAACGCAGGACATAGAGAAGTTAAATATCATTACATTTAAATGATATTTAGAAACTAAAAACTAAAAAACTAAAAACAAAACTTAGAAACTAAAAAACAGAACAATATCTCCAGGATTCTGGGCCCCAAAACCTTAGATACCTTTTCATACTACACAATGTTGTTGTTTGTTGATTATCTTATTGGAGGCTCTTACAGCTCTTCTCACAATTCATCCATCCATCCGTGGGTCAAGCAAATTTGTACATTTGTTGCCATCATCATTTCCTAAACATTTTCTTTCTACTTGAGCTCCTCATTTTCCCCCTCCCTCCCCCACCCCAGACCCTTGTAACTTATAAATTGTCGTTACTTTTTCAAGTCTTACACTGACTTGTGTCTTCCTTCACCCACTTTTTTCTTGTCTTTCCCCCTGGGAGGGGGTCCTAGATCATTGTGACTGGTTCCTCCTCCACCTCCCACTCCCAGCTGCCTGCCTCACACACATTACCTTTACCCTACTGACATCACTACTCTCATGATTGCTTCTGGGGGGTTTTTCTGTCCTGGATTCCCTGTGTTTGCAACTTTTATTTATTTCCATGTACATGGTCCAGTCTAGCTGTATTTATAAGGTAGAATTGGGATCACGATATTTGGTGGGGGTGGGTGGGAGAGGAAACTCAAAAATCTAGAGGAAAGTTGTATGTTTCATCAGTGCTACAGTGCACCCTAACTGGCTCATCTCTTCCTTATGACCCTTCTGTATGGTGAGGTCCAATTGTCTACAAATTGGTTTTGGGTCTCCACTCCACATTCCTCCTCATTCACAATGATGTGATTTTTTGTTCTGGGTATTTGATGCCTGACACCTGTTCCCATGGGAACCTCATGATCACACCGGCTGGTGTGCTTCAGCCATGTGGACTTTGTTGCTTCTCAACTAGATGGCTTCTTGTTTTTCTTAATACCTTTAAGACCCCACACATTACAACTTCTGATTGTTGTGCATCATCAGCTTTTTTTCACCACATTTCCTAGATACCCATTATGTCTTCAGTGATTGTGTTGGGAAGGTGAACATCACAGTATGCCAGGTTATTCGAAGAAATTGTTCTTGTGTTGAGGGAGTACTTGATGTTCATCAATGATCATCGGTTACCTTGATACTTACCATATAATTTATGTACCTAGATCTGTTTTCCTGCAGATATATATATATAAATAAACGTATTTACATATGTATCTGCCTGTATTTGGACCTCTATAAATGTCCTTTGCTCCTAGTGCTTTCCTCCATTTCCTTTTACTTTCCTCTTGTCCCACTATCATGTTCAGGCTTCATTGGGTTCTAGTAATTCCTCTTGGTTATGTTGCCCTTGATCAAGCCCTTCTAGGCATCCTATATCCATCTCATCTTCAATTTTGGATCACTTGCTGTTACTTTGTACCTGTGTTTGTTAAGACCCACTTTCCTTCCCTACCTCCTCACTCCCATGTTCCCCTGTAACCATCAGTCTTGCTTTCTCCTTTGGATTGTTTATCCTGCCTACCATTTCTAGATAGACATACAGAAACAATAATAAATACAAAAATAAAGCAGAGAAAAACAAAACAACAAAACAAAACCAAAAAACAAAACAACCACAAAAAAGAAAAGCCTATAAATAGATCCACATCTGTTTGTTGACTTTTAAGAATGTTTTCCAGTGGGCTTTGATTTGGTGTCACACAATTGCCCCAAAGTCTATTTCTGGTATTCCCCAGGAGACTTCATTGGTTTGCTCCGCTTGCTGCACTGTTGCATGCCCTTAGTCCAGATGTGATGGTGTCAGATCGGGCACAATTCTCACACTGTCACTCCAGACTGCACAATGCTCTTAACTGGAGTCACTTTCCTTCTGAAAACTGTCAATACATTATTATTGGTACCTTTTCTTACTCCTCTGTCACTGTTTGCACAAGCACGTTGCAGGATTACAGGCGTGGGAATCCAGTACATAAGAACCCCTCCAGTTTTCCCACCATTCAATTAAACCATATCTTGCACCCTTCCAACATTAAAAGGCCAACAATTATTTTTCCTGTCGCAGTAGATGAACTGTTAGTTGCTGTCAAATCAATATCTATGCATGAAACCTATATAAGTGCAGAGGAGAACCATTGTGTAGGGCTTTTCTGGCTATGTCTTTTCAGAAGCAGTAGTTTGTCAGGACTGTCTTCAAGGTACCTCTGAGTGGGTTCAAATGGCCAACCTTTGGTTAGCAGTCAAGCATGTAACTGACTGAAGAGAAAAAGTCTGAAAAGCAAGTGAGCTGGCTTATATTTTACAGTTGAAAAATTGGAATTTAAACAAGGGGAATACATTCTTTTACTACAAAGATCCAAACTCGTTTGTGTTCCTCATCTTGTTCTCACACTCTTCATCCCCTTCAAAAACTCTTTGACTTTCAGGGGTTTTCATTCTTTAAAATGTATTCATTTTATAATTATAGGAAATTAATACATTTTAAACATTTACTAAGCACATATTATATTTTATCACTCACCTTTATATTTTAAAGATAGAAACATAGAATCAATATAGTCAGAATGTATCCAATCTAATGAAAAAATAATATGGATCGCTTTCATCCACATAAAAGTTAACCATCAGCTTCCTGCTGAGGAGTAGGCATTCAACTAAATACTTGTTCACATGAATGAAACAGTAAGAATGCTAATGGATACATAATTTAGTAGTCCAAATATGAAGTAACTAACCTTAGATTATGAGGTGAGAGTGGAAATGGGAACGTGATTTAAAAAATGTAGAGGCTCATCATCCTTCAGCAGAGAGTAGAAACATCAAATGCCGCTGAGTCCATTATTGGGCAAGACAAGAGGAATTATTTTCAGTTATCACTTTATTACGTTTTAACCATGTGACCTTAGTTCATAGGTTCTAAACAATTTTGAAATTGGGATTCTGAAATTGTTTTAAAATAAAATAAAAATATTTACCTCTGTACTACCATGTAGTTCTGAAAATCAGTTACATAATACATGCTGAAAAACTTCTAAACTATCAAACTCAGAAAGAATAAGATTAAAAATTATTTTCTAGGGAAACAAGACAAAGGAAGATAACAAAGAAAATAATCCCAAAAGTAAGAAAAAATCACCTAAAAGAATTTCAGAGTGTTTATAGAAAGAGGAAGAAAACAAATTACAATTTCAAACAGGCCATATTTTAGTATAATCAAGTTTTTAATATTTCAATTAGCACATTAAATTTGTAACAAATATGGAGCTGGACTACAATTCTTTTGACTTCTTTTGTAATTCACACTAGTTTACATTTAGCTAATTCTAAAGTGAAAGAAGAACCAAATTATTTTTTACCAAAAGAGATTTCCAGTATAGTCCAGGTTGAAATCTGGACACAAATTCTAAAAATCAATAATTTTTAAATAAATTTACATTGATTAATAGAGATAGAAGAATTCCCTTCCCCCCACCACCAAAAAAAACTGAGTTAGATTGCTTTGGGGGAATTTTGGTGCTACAAGTTCTAAAAGCTACATAATAAAGTGTTACTTTACTGAGAGGCATTAAGAATTTAAAACTAAATGATAAGGTATAGAAAAGGACTGAGAGGAAATATGTCTTCATCAGATATATGAAGTGACCTCTATCATAGAAATTTCTAAGTTTATATTTTTAGCACCTAGGGAGACTAAAGCACTGGAACAATGCATCCTTAAATCGCAGTTTTCCAAATCAATCTTGTTAGGAGCCTTGTGTTAGTCTGGGTAGACAAGATAAACATGTGCATAAGCATGCATATGTGTATAAGAAAAAGCTTTATTTATATACAAGAGCAACTGTACATCCTAGCTCAGTTCAGCTCAGGTCCATGAGTCTGATATTAGCCCATATGTTTAATACATATCTATAAAGTCCTTTTCAGCCTACCAAAAACCTGCAATAACACCAAATGCAGGAAGATCATGGGCCAGTGGGGGGGAGGGGAGTCTTGTGGTTCCAGTGGTATTGTAAGCATGCCAGCCCTGGCAGGAATCTCTGCATGGGTTCTCTGGCCCTCAGTGTCTCAATGTGTCTTCTCCAAAGGGATGTCTCACAGGGAGTGAGCGTGTGTCTCACCCCCAAGGGACTATTTATCATCTTAGTAGCCCCAAATAAGGCCATCCAGCTGATATGATTGATGGGTTGAACTTCACCACTTCGTACTTAATCCTCACACTGATACCAAATGATGTAACAGTTCTATTTAGTACATTTGAAATAGCAAACCACAGTAAAAGAGCTGAATTGTTCGATAGTATCTTGAACAATTAACACAAGACGGTAAATGCCAGGCCTTTCTCCCATGAAACCACTAAATTGGTTCAAATCACTAGTCTTTCAGTTCACAGCTGTGAATTGTTCCAACACCTGGGGTCCTGAATATAGACGACAAGCAGACCAAATGTGGTCTACCACAAAAAATGAACAGGGGATGGACAGTAAATCTATACTCATGAACATATTGTATGTCTTCATGTGTAAGTTGAGTTTTATGGCACATTTAAAAATAATTTTATTGGGGGTTCATGCAACACTTATCACAATCCATTTTACATTATTACACAATCCATTATTACATCCACCCATTTAATGCAAACCACATTTGTACATTTGGTGCCATCATCATTCTCAAAACCCTTCCTTCTACTTAGGCCCTTGGTATTAGCTCCTTATATTTCCCCTTCCTCCATGCTCCCCCTTTCTCATAAACTCTTGATAATCTATAACTTATTATTATTTGGTCATTTTGCACACTGTCCGATGTCAGCCTTCATCCACTTCCCTGCACCCCGTACTCCAGGTGGGAGGTTATATGTAGATCCTTATAATTGGTTCCCTCTTTCTATTTCACCTCCCCTCCACCTTCCCAGTATTGCCTCTCTCACCACTGGTCCTGAAGGGATCATCTGTTCTGGATTTCCCATATCTCCGGTACTTATCTATACCAGTGTGCATTCTCAGATCTAGTCTGATTTGTAAGGTAGAATTTGGATCATAATAGTCAGAGGCGGGGGGGGGGGGGCGTGCGGAGAGAAAGCATTTAAGAACTGGAAGAAAGTTGAATGTTTCACTGTTGCTATACAGTACCCTGACTGGTTCATCTCCTCCCTGTGACCCTTCTGTAAGGGGAGTTCACTTCACCTACAGATGGGCTTTGGGTTCCCAATCTGTACTCTCTGTCATTTTTAATGATATAATTTTTCATTCTTTGATGCTTCATACCTGATCCGTTATACACCTCCTGGTCACACAGACTGGTGTGTTTCTTCCATGTAGGCCCCGTTGCTTCTGAGCTAGATGGCTGCCTGTTTACCTTCAAGTGTTCAAGATCCAAGATGCTATATCTTGGATATAGTGGGTACTATGTGACATAGTGGGTACTATGTGAAGAGACTTTCAAGAGTTAGTAGAAAATGTTTGTCATTGAATTTCATTTTTCCCATGAACTTTTTGAAGCCTGCTCATATATCTCTAGCTATAGCTACATTCCATCATTTAAAGCTCATAATCACCAGAGAAGTCAGGAATTGTTATCTTAAATCTATAAATTGAGAAAAGGTACACAGTCTAAGTTTGCATTTCTAGTAAGCAACCAACTCGGGGATCAAAAACAAATGCTTTTTGTTGTTGTTCTTTGCTGTAGTCTTGAAAGTCAGTGGTCTTGGTACTAAAACAAAGTCTTTCCCAGAAATTCATGTTTAATGAAATCAAATTCCATTGGCTTAGTCATGTGTAAAAAGGGAAGGAATGTACCTTCCTTTAATAAAAAAGGTTTCAGGGAGAATTTACTTAACATAACCAGAAACCATGAAAGGTCAAAAGAAAAATAATGTCATTCCTATTTTGACAATCAATACTTAGCAATCTATGATCAGTTCACAGTAAATCCCTAGCCCTATTTTAACTAGAAGAATGAGAAGAAACTAAAATTACCTTAAGAGTAATGTGTTGTTTTTGGAGTTTTCCAGTGATCTGACTTGGACATAAATATGGATTTAGCTATCACAGTTTATAACCTGAGTATATACCTCGGCAGAAGTCAGAATTTTCTCTTGTCAGCTTATACTCTCATTGCCTCTCATTTTTTTCCCTTTCAACTCTTCGCATTGCAATATTTATACTTTCCCTCTTCCAGGTCATTTAATGCCACAGCATTTTGTTAAAAAATCTCAATTATTCTCCAGTTAGAAAAATTCAACATAAACATCCAAGGGGCCTTTTTCTAGTATTTGCTCTGCTTCATCTTTGAATTAAAAAAAAAATTCACTTCCATCAAGTCATTGCTGACGCATAGAGATTCACTGTGGATGTACAAGACAGTAACTGCTTACACAAATAGAAAAGCTGGGCTAGTGGTTTTGAATTGCCCATCAAGCAGATTCCAGCCCAACACATAACCACTACACCACCAAGGCTTCTCTTTTAATAATAAATCTAAACAGTCCAACTAATATTGTCTCATAAGTATACACAAAGACCTAAGGCTTTACCTAAGAATTTTGTCACAGTGGAGTGTGGGGTTGGGTAAAGGGGAGCTGTGGCAGTCACTGATTTGTGTCAATTTCAGCACTGGGAGTGTAGGGGTGGAGTCCAGCCTGTCAATCTGGAGATAACCAATGTGGAGCTAGCCCTCAGTGTGGGCATGACTTTCTCCTGAGAATTGTGGGAAGCCTCTTGGTATTTTCCAATTGGAGGTGATAGAACATCAACTCAGTCCTTTGAAATGAACTACTGACAATATGAGGTGACAACATGCTGATAGATCCTCATTCCTGTAGACTGGAGGAGCCGGAGGAGAAGTCACATGGGCTATCCCTGATGGAACCAAACCTCCCGGGCTGGAGAAGCCACGTGGAGACCCCTGCCAAGTGCTGAGATGCTTCTTCCACCACTGGATACTGCTGATGGACCCTGAGCCCCAGAAATGAGGAGCCATGAGGAGACCCCTGTCATCACCGAGATGCTTCTACTGCCATTGGACACACAAAACTCTGCACCCACTGGCTTGTGATTGTCCTGGTGTCATTGCACGTGCTTCATGAGTCAGAAGGAGACTTAATACACTGGTATCGGACATATGGACTAATACCAGACTTATGACCTTGGATTGGACTTGATGGGGATGCTTTCTCAATGTTCCATTCCTCTTGTATATAAACCTTTCCCCTATATCCATATGCATGTTTATGAATTTGTATCACTAGTCCATCCAGAGCCAAAAGCTCTATTTGGATTCATAAAAGAAGTTAACTTTACCAGGCAGAAAGAACATGAAGTATATGTTTGGCTTTGATGATGCCAGTGGGAGAGCATAATGTCTCCTTTGTTCATGATTACTTAAACAACGCATCTAAAAGATGAGTAGGAATCAGCTCAATGCTTGCAAGTTGGGTTTGGTATAATCCACGGCTGTGAAGTCCTTTTAAACTTCTGGCACTCCAATATAAGGTTTGGAAGACTGACATCTCCATGGGAGCAGACAGCCTCTTCTTACTCCTGCAGAGGGGTGTGTGTGTTCACATAGGACTTAAACTTTTATCCTTGCTCGCTCCAAGCTTTAATGACAATATAATTCTGAAATGGTCAATTGTGTCACTACCTATATTAAATTAAATCTTATTTTTGTAAATTAGGTGTTGGGCGCTATACTAGGTCCTGGAAATTCTTCAGTGACTAAGAAATAAAAATAAATCTGTATTTTATTAATACTTTTAGGTGCAATTAGGAAAGAGCAATGGGATAGCTTAGACAAGCACCTCTAAATCTCTGTGATCTACACAGAGTAAGCAACACCTATAATGTCCGGTGTACTAGCTCCTTGCAAATGTATAATTGTGGATTGAGAAAAATAAAGCATTATACAATTTAAATCATATAATATTTATCTATGTTTTCTCAATAAAAGATCTTGTTTGTTTAGTGTGTAAATATTTTAGATAATAGAATTAGTTTGCCTCTCAAATCTGACACATAGAAAATATGATCTGTAACAAGTCATTTGATTTTGTATCTCAGCTTCCATTATGAAGCTATCATTTTCTCTCATCTACAATATTGTTAAGACAATCTAATGAAATCTTTTAGATGCTCCAAAAAGCACAAATAACATGACTATCTCAGAGTTTTGCAAATATTACATGAATTAAATATGTAAATTGCTAATTTTGCAGTAACAAGTGCTTAGTAGGTAGGCAATACCCATAGGTATCATTACACAAGAAATGAAATTTTTACATAAAATAGTTAAAAAGAAAATTATATTTCCAAGGAAGCAAATTTTACAATTGAACACTAGACTGATTATTTTCTTTCCAAAGTGCTTGCTCTTGATAAGATTAGGTGTATTATCAATACATAAGTGTCTGAAATGAATGCTCACTTTCATGTTCCTCTTTCAGTTCTTCTGCTAGTAACATTTGGGGAGTTAGGGAAAAAGTAAAAAGAAACCCTAATTGCTATTCCCTGTATGATGAGTATGAGGTTAGAATGTCTTTCATTGTATTATTATTACTAATATCGGTTTCTTTGACATTCAATTGAAGTCATGCAATGATCATATTAGACTTTTTGTGTATATAAAAGAGGGCATTCAATGTCATTTCAATTTCTAGGGTTTTTTTTCTTTTTACAAACATTGAAGTCATCCCCAAACCTCATATGAGTATTACATAAAAGACTTCCAAGAATTATTTATCAAAGAAAATGAAATGCAAAACTTGAGCAAGTTATGAACATTGAGAATATCTACAGAAGCAGCACAATCTTACTTGAATTCATTTAGGAGCCCTACCCCTTTTCTTTTGAAATAATATTTTCCTCAGAATTTTCTTTTATTATTTCAGGTAATGGAATTATCCAGTACAATGTAATTGTACCATTCTTCTTGGTAGTGAAAGTTATAGTACCCTTACTAAATAAAAATCACACCACAGAATCAGTAATTTTCCATCATCATGGTATATATTTTTTGAATTACTTTTGTGTTAATTTTACTAGTGTTTATAGCATAAACTAGGGACCATCACAACATATATTTGTTCAATATGAAATATAACCATACAAAATCCAGTTATATAGGTTTCAGTGTCAATGACTTGCTCTGTATTGATTCAATGAGAGACCAAGTTTCCTTCTGTGGTCCTGTGGGGTGGATTTAAACCATGACTCTTTGATTACAATGATGCAAACCATTTGGGAGACCCAGGGACCTAATTTATAATTGACTTGATGAAAACAGATTGGGGTGTTTGCCTTTGATTGGTGGTGGGGTTTTTTAAATCATCTTATTGGGGGCTCATACAACTCATCACAATCCTTACATCCATCCATTGTGTCAAACACATTTGTATGCTTCTTGTCATCATCATTCACAAAACATTTACCTTCTGCTTATGCCCTTGGTATCAGCTCTTCACCCCCCCTCCCTCGGCCTCCCCCTCCCTTATGAACACTTGATGATTTATAAACTATTATTATTTTGTCACATCTTACTTTGTTCAACGTCTTTCTTCACCCACTTTTCTCCTCCCAGATAGGAGGTTATATGTAGATCCTTGCAATCAGTTTCTCCTTTCTACCCCACCTTCCCTCCACCCTCCTAATATCACCACTCTCACTACTGGTCCTGAAGGAATCATCTGTCCTGGATTCCCTGTGTCTCCAGTTCTTATCTGTACCAGTGTACAGTGATATCCTATTGTTATATATCTTATGTTAAATCTACAATATACAAGTATGCTCAATTATTATTTTAAAAATTAAGAAGTAAGTACCTGTGAAATAATCTATAAAGAAATCTAACATAAATCATATAGGAAAATAAATGATCCTAATGTCATGATCTTGAGGATTTTGCACTTAATGTGTGGCCCTAATAATTGTTTTCCTCCTAGTGGGCTATAACTAGAATTTTGAGGACATTGGGTACAACCATCTAATATACAGCAATTGTTCTCTATTTGCCTGCAATAGCAAAGGGAGGGGACTTTGGAAAAAGATACAATATGGACTGTAGCTCTATTGCATCTGTGCTTTGAGACCAGAAGAATGGGATGGTAATTGGCTACATTATTGTTTTGATCTAGGGAAAAAATATGGATCATAATTTCAAAATCTTCTAGAAACCAGAATTACTATACTCCTTGTGACTGAAATGGATACCTAAAACTATTGTGCTGTGATACAATCTAAGTCTTGAACTAAAACAATCCCTGGAATGCATCTTTTATATTAAAGGACAGTCCAGTCCAACTGGTAAGGAATGCTCTCTTTGAACAGAGTGCTTTGAAAAAGAATTTATCTGTGTAAGATAAAATTGACATCAGTAGCTCTAAAACTTGGGAAGATGTTTATAGGGAAAAAAAATTGAAAAGTAATTTTGAGTGTTTATTACATTATTTACTGTTCTAGGTACATTGAATCTTCCAAATAATACTAAAAGTTTCAAGTGTATAATACTATTCTTTAGGCTTAGTATCTGAAATTCAGCAGCATTACATATCTTGCCCAATTTCATGGCTGAAGTGTCAATTGACATATTAGATTTAATCAGTCTGTAACAATTTGCAATCATACTTCCTTGTTAGCCAAGAAAGTGGACTCCAACGAAATTTGATTTATCATGCTTATAACAAGCACAATTAGACATATAAAAAGTGTGTGTGGGCTTCTATTTGATTTCTTCTTTATAGCAAAATTATATCTTCAGTTAATTTTCAGAATGCATTAGATAAATTTGATTTTATGTTCATAATTTTGACACTTCAGAATACAGCTATCATGTTTAGGGCAAGAGCTCTGTGACAGAAGTTGCTAGCTATTCACATAGTCTTCAGAAAAATATTCCTTCCTTTTTCATAATAATATTATTGGATCATGATTTATTAAAATTATTATTTTAAAGAAAATATCACTGCAATCTCATTATAGCACCTTTGCATGATCTTAGAAAGAAATGACATTAGGTAAATTACTAAGGGTACATGAGGGAGGGGAGGAAGGAAGGGAAATATAGGGAGCTGATACTGGGGACCTGGGTGGAGGGAGGATGTTTTGAGAGCGATGATGGCAATAAGTGTGCAAATGTGGCCTGCATACAATTGATCTATGTATGGACTGTGATGGGAGTTGTATGAGCCCCCAATAAAATATTACATTAAAAAGAGGAGGGAGGGAGAAGGAGGAGCTTACACCAAGGACTCAAGTGGAAAATATTTCAAAATGAATATGGTATTATGTGTACAAACATGCTTAATACAAATGATGTGTTGGATGTTTTAAGAGCTGTAAGAACCCTTAATAAAATAATTGAAAAAATATGCTGGAAAAATCAGCTTATACACACACACACACACACACACACACACACACGGAAATGTTAGACTACTTGATAGTCACCCTCTATTTCCAATCTCAATCCCAGACATAGACGCAAAACTAAATTGAGTTTTTGTGTTGCTGCTATTGTTGAGTTGTAAATAATTGTGTATAATGGATACACTTAACTTGAAGAGATATAATTTGCAAATATTATCTAGTTTGTGGATGCTTTTCTGTTTCTGGGTGGTGAACTTTGAAAACCAAATATTCTTTTTTTTTGGATGTCTAAATATTCTTAATTTTTATTAAGTCTGATTTTTCTTCTGTAAAAATATGTTCGGTTTTGAGATAATACTTAGAAATCATCACAAAGGCCCAAGTTGTGAGAATTTGTATCCATTTTTTCCTTCTGATACTTTCAGCTCTTACAGTTAGGCCTATCAGCTATTTGAATTAATTTTGCATATGTTGTGCTGTAGATTGCCATATTCATCTTCTTGAATGTGGATATCCAATTGTCCCAAGACAAAGTTTTGAAGAGGTTATTATTCTCTTTCACTGAATTTTCTTGGTACATTTATTGTAAATCAATTGACTAAATATATATATATATATATATATATATATATATTTAGTGCTGGGCACTCTATTATATTTCCTTGATACCTACATATGTGTGCTTGTTCAAGAACAGCATTATTTTCATTGCTGTAGCTTTGTAGTACAGTGTAAAATCTGGAATTACAATTCATCCCATCTTTTAAATCTTTTTCAAGATTATTAAAGCTATCCCTTAATTGCTACATAAATGTTAGAATTAACTTGGCACTATTTTAAGACGCCATTTGGGTTATTGAAAGCAGTTGTGTTTAGTCTGTACAACAATTACATAGTATTAATATTTTAGCAACATTAAGTGCTTCATTTCCTCAAATGCCTTTCCATTAATTTAAAGGTCCTTAATGTCATTAGTAATATTTTATGATTTTGAATGCACATGTCTTAAAATTCTTTTGTTAAACTTACTCCTGAGTATTTTCATATTGTTCCTTTATTGAATGGGATTTTTATGCCAATTTAAGTTTTGAACTACTCATTGTTGTGAACACCACTGCATTTTATTCAACATTGATAATTTATAGATGCTCAATCTTGACCTTATTATTATTATAATTTTTATATCACACCTGGTGAGCTTTAACCATGGTGTTTGTTAGCAGAGTTATGGAAAACCCATTTCCCACATCCAAACATATGATATGACCACATTCTTATTTTAGCACAGCAAATTGGTTTTCCTGTCACATAAAAGTCAATAGCTGGGGCTGAGCCCCGGTGGCGTAGTGGTTGTGTGTGGGACTGTGGCCCACAGGGTTGGTGGTTCAAATCCAGCAGCCCCCTCCAGGAGCAAGGCTGGGCCTCCCACTCCCATCAGGGGGCAGTGATTCACCCCCTAAAGTCAATAACTGTATACTAAATAATTAATTTTGAATGAGGTTAAGCAACTTCCAGTACAATTTTTGTTGGCAAGCCCACATACTGAAAGAACATTATGGAGAAATGGTGAAGAGTCCTCCTGTATATGCCTTGAAGAAGGACACACTCTTGGTCTTGCTGGTGGTGATGGTCATGATGACGACAGTGGTGCTACTTGGAAGGAGTGCTTAATTCCTGTTGTTGTCTTCCTGTAAATGGAGCTCAATTGATGGATCTCAGAATTTCTCCTTACTGCTCCTTCTGCCTGTCCAATAACTTGTCTTAAGGATGAATTTGTGAATAATAATGAGAAAATCTTGTTTCCATTAAAATGTTTCTTTCACTTTGGACTAATCTTGGCTGCAGAGAAGACACAATTTCTAATCTTCTTCCAGGCCTTAAGTTGCTAGAGCAGCTGTCTCTTGGGGAATGGAAGCCTGTCCCTTCCCATAGCTGCCGTGTGTACAGGGATGTAAATCAGCTTAATTCTATGTCTTAGTATATAAAAGTAATCATTTCTTCTTCAGACTTTGTTTTATGTCACATTCTTTGAATAATCAAGGAATAAAGAATTCTGTTTATTTCATGTCCCCTCAGAGATCTCAATAACATCTATAAAAACAATAACACGGACAAACATAACTACAATACAAGCAGTTACTGTGTACTTCCTACATAAGACACATCACCAAAAATGCTACTTTAATAAAATACCCATCATACTCCCATTCCAGAAGGATGATTGTTATTCTTTTTTCACATGAAAAAGAAAAGTCTGAAGCACAGAAATGCTGTCTCTTTTTGAAAGTCACACAGCTAGCAAAAACGTCAGACTTACAACTTAAAGCAAAACCATTTGACTCGATAACCTGTATCCTCAAACACTGCAGTTGACTTTTGCAGCTAACTTTTCATATTCATTTCACCAAGGAAACTGAGGCCCAAAGAAACAGACTGCTTTCTTCATGTTTGCACAGCAAAGAAATGATAAAACTAAAATGGCACAAAGGGCTAATATCAACCTCCATTTTTTGTCTAAATGTAGATCTAAATGTAGATTTCAGAAAAGAGAGCGGGTGGTTTTTGAGGCTGTTGACAATGCCTGACCTGGTGCTCAGAGGAAACCAAGGATCAGAATGAATCTGTATAGACTCACCCAGCTGGTAGGAGCTGAGTGAGAACTTGACCTTCTCTGGGTGATTTTTACATTTTGAGCAGGTCTTCTGTCCATCTAAACCAAATTAAGCCAGATGCACAGTCATGGAGTAGTTCTGACTCACAGCAACCCTGTCTGTAAGGTTTCAGAGACTGCCACAGGTTTCCAAGGTCTTTCTCCCCAGGAGTGAATGGTGGGTTGTAGCTGTTGATGTTGAGGCTCACAAACAATGTGTAAAGGCACTGTGGTAGGCTGGGTTGACCAGAGCAGCAACTTCAGTGACACAGATCTGTTAGCAAAAGCTTTATATCAAGAAACAATTGAATATCAAGAAAAGATCCTAGCCAAGGCCAGGTGAAGTCTATACATACGATACCGGTCCAGAAGTCCCTCTTCAGACTCACGCAGCCTCATGCAATGATGCAAAATGCAGGGCCATCACAGATGGGTGGGTGCAGAGTTTTGTGGATCCAAAGGCAGTGGAAACATCAGGAGGCTTTAACAGGTCTGAGCATGGCTCCTCAACAGGAAGATGAAGGGAGAGAGAGTCAGGGGATGTTCACTCTTTGAGAAGATTACACTCACAAAGAGGTATCACCAGTTTTTTCTCTCTGATCAACAGGCTAGACCCTATTCCTATAATTTATATCTTCAAGTTGACATGAAAATATGTAAGTACCACACCAAGATGCCTGGAACCACTTATTAACCACCACCACCTCCAAGAAAGACCATTGCCATTGAATCAGTTCTGACTGATAGCAACCTCATATTGAATTTCCAAGGCTGCAAATCTACAGGAGCAGCACTTGGCCAGCAGTTCCACACTTAGCCAACAGCACCACCCGTGACCCCTTAGAGGAGTGTATTTTGCTCTCACAGTTCACTTTATATGCCTGGAAAGTACTCCTTACAATCAAAGACCAATTTAAATAATCCTGTGCTTTAGCATTTATGAACTAAAAGAAAGACTTTATTCAAGATGAAATTTTAGATTTTTATTGTTTGGGTTTATATTTCTGACTTTGTGAAAGAGACCCAGGCATTGGTTGCACTGCAGTATTGATATTGAAAGATTCTCT
The DNA here is from genome assembly GCA_004026705.1 of Nesogale talazaci. Taxonomy (NCBI): domain Eukaryota; kingdom Metazoa; phylum Chordata; class Mammalia; order Afrosoricida; family Tenrecidae; genus Nesogale; species Nesogale talazaci. The sequence goes on along the minus strand of PVJH01002389.1, from coordinate 142,073 downwards.
CAAGGTAAAATGCACATAAGGATATTGACAGGCATATAACTTGAATCCAGGAAGATCAAGAAAAAGAATGCTTGCAAGCCAACTCTGCTTCACATTAGTTATTGCAAAGTAGCCAATTTACCCATCTGCATCTCTTCTCAAAGCCAAATAACATTTTTCTCTCTTTAGAAAGCAACAAGAAAATAAAATGTAGAACTAAAAAGATGGGGAAAGGATATTATTAAGAGGCAATGCCTTTCTTAATGTGGATAAGGGTTTGTATAGATGGTGGTAAAAATAGACCCATCAAATGTATAATAATAAAAGAAGTGCAACGCAGACAAAATTCTTTAGAATGAGTGCTGTAGAATTCAATGAGAACAAATCTATCACTGGTTCGGAAGGTGTCCATTTTTTGTGAGTATGTTTTCAAACATGTATCTGTTGCTTGACAGATACTGTGGAATGCTTCCTTTACAAGTAAAATTGTTTCAAAACATTGACTGGCATCCACTTCTTTCAGAGAACCAACATTTTACCATTTCTCTTTTTTATTCTTTTATAAGTGTCTGATATGTGATTTCTCAAAAATCATTATTGTGAAGAGTAAAACTAACTCAACTGAATTCATCTATCTATCTATGTTGGAAATAATATCAGCAAAGAGCTAGACACAAAGCACTAAACTGAGGGAAGAACAGTGTTTTTCCTGAAACAAGGCGTTAGGACACCTTTTCAGATATTGCCCTGGGCTTCATTAGGCCTTGTGCTTAACACAACCCTGATTTTAAGGATCTCAGTCTGCTTTACATTCTGTTACACCTTCCAAGGTGTTCATATTGAATTATAAATGAAAAAGAATTGTGATAAAATCAGCTATTTCATTTTATGGATTCACTACATTATATTCCATGTTCACCTCCTTGATTAGGATAAAATTGATTAGAACTCCATAATTCCAATACCTTCCAATTTCTGTGCTAGATCAGCCATCAAACAAGTCACTCATATCTAAAGTATTATTTACAGATGCACTATCCTCCTCATTAAGATATTCTGTGGCTAGTTGTTTTTGTCTTTAAATTATGATATGCTTATTGGAAGACTGCATTTTATGTGTCTTGTGGCATGTGTGTGTGAGGGTGTAACCAGGGAGATTAGAAGGCACAGAGTAAATATAAACAAGGGCTATTCCATAGAATTTTACATTTAAATTAAGGAAAAAGATTAAATAAACATATAAAATTAATTTTGTGATTTACCTTTTCTAATTTAAATATTGCTGAAATAGCACTTAACCAAATTATATAACATGAAAAGCTATTATTAATGAAATAAATTATTATAATGATATATAATTATTATACATATTATCTAATTACATATAATATGTTCAAGATAATATGTACACTGTTAAATATTACTCACTGCCATCCAGTTAATGCTGACTCATTCCAAGACGGTAACTGTTTACATGAGAAGGTAACTCACTTTTCTTACACAGAGCTACGGCTGGATCTGAACTGCTGATTATACAGATTACAATCCAACTCATAACCACTCACCACCATATTACATATAGTAATTACATGACTGTGGCAGTCACAGATTTGTGTCACTTTCTGCACTGAGCATGTAGGGGTGGAGTCTAGTCTGTCAATCAGAAGATAGCCAATGAGACCTCTGTGTAGGCATGGCTTTCTCCTCAGAATTCTGGGAAGTCACGGTACTTCCCAAATAGAGGAGAGAGACTTGACTAAGTCTTTTAGAGATGGTCTATGGAAAAGACAACACAGCAGCATGATATAGACCCTGAGGCCTGGAGACTGGAGGAGCCAGAGGAGAAGCCACATGTGCTTACCCTGATGGAACCAAATCTCTGGAGCCAGAGAATCCACGTGGAGACTGCTACCAGCTCTGAGATGCTTTGACCATCACTGGATCCTGCTGATGGACCCTGAGCCCTGGAAACAAGGAGCCATGGGGAGACCCCTGCTAGCGCTGGGATGCTTCTACTGTTGCTGGACACACAAGACTCTGCACCCACTGGCCTGTGATTGTCCTGGTGTTATTGCACATGCTCCATGAGTTGGAAGGAGACTTTATAGACTGGTATCAGACATATGGGCTAATATCAGACTTATGACCTTGGACTGCACTGGGTTGGGATGCTTGCTCAATGTTCCATTCCTCTTGTGTATAAACTTTTCCCTTATATCCATATGCTTGTTTATGAATTTGTTTCTCTAGTCTACCCGGACTAAAACAATGACAGAAACATTTTTGATCAAAAATATTTTTAGTCTATTTGTTGGGGGAAGAAATCTTAATATGAAGTCATGTAGAAATAATTTATAAAACAATGTACTAATAAATGAAAAGTTAAGATCAGATTGGACATAGCTTCAAACACAAGAGACACCAATGTGTTGGTCAGGGTTCTCTTAGAAAAATAAAACCAGGACACCAGTAATTCTCTTTATATATTTATATATAAAGAAGGATATATAAAATAAGAAAGAAACAGTTAACTATCTATAAAGCAGTAACAATTGCTCGGTGCAACTCACTTGCATGAGACAGCTAGAAGACTGGCAGTCCTTCAAGTCTTGAGGGCAGCTGAGTAGTCCTCTGTAGAGCAATCAGGCTATCTGGTCACAGGCAGAAAACAGCAGAGCAGGGCACCAACAGTCAGTCAGATGACAGAGTCCAACAGTCCCCAGCTCAAGCAATGAATATCCCAGAAGCATGGCAAAGTAGGGCTTGAAGGAGCCTCAACTCACAGCTCCACAGTCCACGATTAGGTGTCCTACGGGCAGTGTTGCTTGGAGGTCGAGGCACAGGATGAACAAGGCAGCTCTCTGGTCTGAAGATCTGGAAGCAAGAGAGCAAGGGCGGAGCTTATCAAGCCTTTTCTATTTCCGCCCTTCAATTGATCGCGTGTATTCATTGGCCATGTCGTCACAACAGACCTTCCTATTATCTTTGGCCATGTTGGCACCACAAGCTTACTTATAACAATCAATCCCTTGCCAACGTGGCACCTGTACACAATTATTTAGCCATATAAAATTTATATTAAACCAAATTTATACGTAACATCAAACATCTATCATACATATAAATGAGAACACATCGAGGCCAATTGTAGCCAATATATCATACACGAACAAAGAAAAGATACTCAATAAGCTCATACACAGAAAATACACGAACAATCACAAACCTCGCTTTTGCAATTGATCACGTGGTCATAACTGGTAGGTAGAACTACCTTCTTCTACTATCCATTCTGTATTACCTTTGCCCTCAGCAATGACCTCAGCTGGTTGTGGTTTTTTGCCTGGTGGGATGACCCAGACCTTCATTCCTGAGGGGTCCAGGTCATTAGATGTCCTGTCATAATGGGGTTGTTGTAATTTATCATTTGCTTTTATCACAGGGCATAGTAGCACTAAGATTATGGGATCTCCTGGATTTCAATCATATTCTTCTTTACCCCCATTATATAACACTAGTCCAATTTCTTCTTGATAATCTGAGTCAATCACACCACTCAGTACAGTGACACCCTCCTGATCTGTTGATCCAAAGGCATGAGAAGCCCAAAGTGGCCAGCGGGCATTCTCAGCTTCCAGTTCAGTGGAATCCATGCTGTGTTTCCAGGTGGGAGAGTTCCTTCCTTTGGGACCAGGACCTCCAGGCCTGAAGCACATAGGGTTGCTCGTACAGGAAGCAAAAATGTTGCAAGTGGGTCACTAGGAGTAATAGTGATGTTGCCACTCCAGTTTTCAGCCCTTGCTTCCTGGACCCATGAATGCTGGCTATTGGAGACACAGCACCATATATTGGCTGCTGGTTTAGAGCATATATAGCTTCTTGAAGAACACTGCTCCAGCCCCAAAAGTTGTTGCCACATAGTTTGCACTGTGGTTGTGTCTTCAGGAGCCCATTCCATCAAGTCAGATCCTTCAGGATGATGAGGAACATATGACCAGTGGATTCCATGGGTATGGGCTCGTTGCCACACTGAATTTGCTGTGAAGTGAGTTCCTTGATCTGAAGCAATGCTATGTGGGATGCCATGCCGGTGGACGAGTCATTCTGTAAGTCCATGAATGTTGATTTGGGCAGAAGCATTGCATGCAGGGAAGGCAAATCCATGTCCAGAATAGGTGTCTATTCCAGTCAGAAGAAAACACTGCCCCCTCCAGGATGAGAGTGGTCCTATATAATCAACTTGCCACCAAGTTGCCAGTTGATCTCCCTGAGGGATGGTTTCATACCTTGGACTTAAGGTTGGTTTCTGCTGCGGGCAAATAGGGTACTCAGCAGTGGCTGTGGTCAAGTCAGCCTTGGTGAGTGGAAGCCCATACATAACCTCCATCCCTGCCACCATGTCCACTTTGTTCATGTGCCAATTGGGCGATAACAGGAGTGGCAGAGGAAGGAAGAGGGCCAGTCTCCACAGTGCGTGTCATCTTATTCACTTGATTGTTAAAGTCCTCCTCTTCAGAGGTAACACTTTGGTGAGCATTCACTTGAAACACTATTACCTTTACTTTTTTGGCTCATTCAGAGAAATCTATCCACATACCTCTTCCCCATACCTCCTTGTCACCAATCTTCCAATCATGTTCCTTCCACATCCCTCACCATCCAACCAAGCCGTTAGGCACAGCCCATGAATTAGTATACAGTCTCACATATGGCCACTTTTCCTTATAGGTGCACTGAACAGTCAGGTGCACTGCTCAAAGTTCTGCCCATAGGGAGGATTTCCCTTCACCGCTATCTTTTAGAGAGATCCCAGAAAGGGGCTGTAGTGCTGCTACTGTCCACTTGTGAGTGGCACCTGCATATCATGCAGAGCCATCTGTGATCCAAGCATGACTTTTCTGTTCTTCAGTTAAATTATCATAAGGAACTCCCCAGGAGGCCATAGGTGCAGACTGGGAAAGAGAAGGTAATGTGACTGGAGTGGGGACTGTGGGCATTTGGGCTACTTCTTCATGTAGCTTACTTGTACCTTCAGGTCCTGCTGTGGCCTGATCTTGTATGTACCACTTCCATTTAACAATGGAGTGTTGCTGCGCATGCCCAACTTTATGACTCTGTGGGTTGGACAATACCCAGTTCATGATGGGTAGTTCAGGCCTCATGGTGACTTGGTGGCCCATGGTGAGGTGTTCCGTCTCTACCAAGGCCCAGTAACAGGCCAACAGCTGTTTTTCAAAGGGGAAGTAGTTGTCTGCAGAGGATGGCAGGACTTTACTCTAAAATCTCAGTGGTCTATGCTGTGATTCACCAATAGGGGTCTGCCAAAGACTCCACACTACATCTTTATCAACAACTGACACTTCTAGTACCATTGGGTCAGCTGGATCATACGGTCCCAGTGGCAAAGCAGCTTGCACGACAGCCTGAACCTGTTGCAGAGCCTTTTCTTGTTCCAGGCCCCACTCAAAATTGGAGGCCTTTTTTGTCACCTGATAAATAGGTCGAAGTAGAACACCCAAGTGAGGGATATGTTGCCTCTAAAATCCGAAAAGGCCCACTATGCGTTGTTCCTCCTGTTTTGTTGTTGGGGGAGCCAGATGCAATAGCTTGTTCTTCACTTTAGTAGGAATATATCGACATGCTCCAACCACTGGACCCTTAGGAATTTTACCAAGGTGGAAGATGCTTAAATCTTTGTTGGGCTAATTTCCCAACCTCTTGTATGCAGATGCTGTACTAGGAATCTATAGTCTTTGATACATCCTCCTTAGTGGGTCCAATCAGCATAATGTCATCAATATAATGGACTAGTGTGACATTTTGTGGAATAGACAGGTGATCGAGGTCCCTTCGGACTAAATTATGGCACAGCGCAGAAGAGTTTATGCACCCCTGGAGGAGAGTTGTGAAAGTGTACTGTTGCCCCTGCCAGGTGAAGGAAAACTGCTTTTGGTGGTCCTTTGAGATTGGTATCGAGAAGAAGCCATTGGCGAGATCAATAACTGCATACCAAGTACCAGGAGAAGTATCAATTTGCTCAAGCAATGAGACTACATATGGAACTGCAGCTGCAATTGGAGTCACCACCTGGTTAAGCTTACGATAACCCACTGTCATTCTCCAGGATCCATCTGTCTTCTTTACAGGCCAAATGGGTGAGTTAAATGGAGATGTGGTAGGAATCACACCCCTGCATCTTTCAAGTCTTTGATGGTGGCACTGATCTCTGCAATCCCTCCAGGAACGCGGTATTGCTTTTGGTTTACTATTTTCCTAGGCAATGACAATTCTAATGGTTTCCATTTGGCCTTTCCCACTATGGCAGCCCTATTCCACATTTCAGGGATCCAATATGAGGGTTCTGCCAGTTACTAAGTATGTATTCCAAAGATACATTCTGGAATTGGGGAAATAACCACAGGATGGGTTCGGGGAACTACTGGACCCATAATGAGGCTCACCTGAGCCAAAACTCCATTAATAATTTGACCTCCATAAGCCCCCACTCTGACTGGCAGGCCTTTGAAACACTTTGGGTCCCATGGAATTAGTGTCAGTTCAGAGCCAGTGTCCAGTAATCCCCAGAAAGATTGATTATTTCCTTTCCCCCAATGAACAGTCACTCTTGTGAAAGCCCACAGGTCCCTTTGGGGAAGGCTAGAAGAAAGACTAACAGCATAAACCTTCGGTGATGTAGCAGAGTTCTCCTTCCAAGGGACCTGGCCTTCCCCTCATTCAAGAGGTTGTGGGTCTATAAACTGGCTCAGGTCTCAGAATTAGTTGAGTGATCGTGACTGCCTATCCTGCTGTTCACCTGATCCAGCATTCTTCTGCATGTATAGGTCACGTAAATATTTGGTAGGTTTTCCATGTATTTCACTCCTAGGGACACCATGACTAAGTAGCCAATGCCATAATTCTATACAGACAGGAGGCTGCTTTGCTTACTACGAAAGCCTTGCTGTCTATTATAACCATGTCCACCCTGTCTCTGTTGATTCACTGCTGACACTTGCCCTCTGTTACCACGGAGTCCAATCAGCCCCATTGTGGGCAATGTCGGAGTTCACTTAAGGCAGTTCCCACAGCTAATCCTGGTGCACACAACAAAGCAATTGTAGGAGTCTTCAAAGATGCTGGGGCCCACCTCACAAACTTATTCCTTATGGTTGTAGTGAACAATATGTCCTCAGGACACCCCCTTTTGGGGTCTATGGGAGTATCCTGATAGATCCATTCCACCATACCAATTTCCCTCAGCTTTTGGATGCCTTCTTCTACAGTGTACCAACGTAGGTCACGCACCTCAAGTTGGTCTAATCTAGGCCATCTGGCAACCCATGCCTCAGTGAACCAGCCAGATAAGGAGTTGGTTCCTCTGTTAGCCTCTCTCACTGAGACATAGAAAGAAGAATCTGTGCTTAGGGGTCCCATATCCAGAAACTCAGACTGGTCTAATATTACATTTCTTGCACCAGTGTCCCACACCCTCAGTAACTATTCCCAGGGATTCTCCCCAGGCTTTTGCTTGTACGCATTTGAAAACTCAAGCAGTTCTTTGTGAGTATAGCATACTTCTTAAGTAATCACCTCAGCCTCACCCTTAGGAGCTTTCTTGGCCTTAATTTTAGTTACAGGTCTAGCAGAAACTATCAATGGTGAGGGTGTTTTCTGGGTGTTCTCAGCACTATCTTGTAAGTCATTTCCCTCAGGCAATGGTAGAGATGCAGCCCCACCTGGTGTTTCACCTTGAGTAGGTTGGTTGATCTGCTAAGGTGTGGGTTTTTTAATTGATAGTGGATTACTATCTTCAGCTGGGAGGGGTGGATCTATTGACTGGGTTGGTTCAATTGTTTCTAGAGGTGGCACAGTATTCTCTTCTTCTGGATCATCAGTCCATATATTCCCATCCCATGTTTCAGGGTCCCAATTTTTTTCCTATCATTGTCCTCACTTTGGCTTCAGACACTGCTGTAGATCTGCCACTCAGCTGATGTTGTAATTCAGCCAATCTCATAATGAGACTTTGGACCTGGTTCTCAGCAATATTGGCTCTTTTACTACAGCCAAGAAGGCTCTCCTCTGTAGCACAGGCCAAAGACTTCAAGTCCATGAGTCGGCACCTGAGGCATACTTCTGAGGCCCTGAGGCAATCCCTCTCCTTAATCACATTGTAAGGAGGACCAGCAAACCAGCCTCCCTATACTTGACATCTTGACAAGACTGCTGGAAAATATCAAACATAGAATCTCCCAGAGCCTCTCCTGTAACCAGCACCCCATCCATCGGTGCTCCTACTTTAGGTATTAGCTTTGCTATTTCACACCATGGACTAGTAGGATTGGCCAAATTACCCATGACTTTAGATCTAGAATTAGCATCACCAGTGCTATTAAGACTAATCAGATTGGAAAACCCATATTTATGATTTTATTTCCCTAGAAACACTCCTGGTACCACTTGTGTTGGGCAGGGTTCTCTTAGAAAAATAAAACCAGGGCACTAGTAATTCTTTTTATACATTTATACAGAGAAAAGGGTATATAAGATAAGAAAGAAACAGTTAACTATCTATAAAGCAGTACAGATTGCTCGGTGCAACTCACTTGCATGAGACAGCTAGAAGACTGGCAGTCCTTCAAGTCTTGAGGGCCGCTGAGTCGTCCTCTGTAGAGCAATTCAGGCTATCTGGTCACAGGCAGCAAACAGCAGAGCAGGTCACCGACAGTCAGCCAGATGACAGAGTCCAATGGTCTCCAGCTCAAGCAATGTATATCCCAGAAGCATGGCAAAGTAGGGCTTGAAGGAACGTCAACTCACAGCTCCACAGTCCACGATTAGGTTTCCCACAGGTAGTGTTCCTTGGAGGTCGAGACACAAGATGAGCAAGGCAGCTTTCCCGTCCAAAGATCTGAAAGCAAGAGAGCAAAGGTGGAGCTTGCCAAGCCTTTTCTATTTCCGCCTTTCAATTGTTCGCAGGTGTTCATTGGCCATGTCGTCGCAACAGACCTACCTATTGTCTTTGGCCATGTGGACACCACAAGCTTACCTATAACAATCATTAACATTTATGTGTACATTTCATTTACATGCCTGGAAGAAATAAATGAAAGCCTAAGTGGTACAGTAGTGATTCAGAAATACTTCTCGTAGTGATCTCGACACTCCATGATCAGTCAGTGATCAGTCATGTGTCACAGTGTTGTGCCCTGGTTGTTGCTATGATGCTGACGACTGTATCAGTGGCATTTTCAATACCAGCAGAGTCATCCATCTTGCAAAGGTCTCAATAGAGCTCCCAGACTCAGACTAGAAAAAGAGTTGCAAACTACTTTTGAAAATTAGCCAGCGAAAACTCTGGATCAATATAAGATCACAATGAAAGTATTTATGATTTTGTAACAATAATTTTTGACTGACTCTGCAATTATGGAGAGAACTCTCCCCAGCTATTCTCTGAGCCCTGAGATATATTTAGAACAGTTTCCTTGGAACAAGCTTGTGCATGTTTGAAGTGGAACCCTAATAGCAATACATTTGGGCTTTTCCCTGTATCCATGAGGAAAAGAATCTAGTGCACAGATCTTTAAGCATGCTGCTTGACAATGCTTTGCATATGAGTGCACCTTTCAATCACCCGTATTAGGATGAGCAGGCTTAAATACATCCAAAATGATGATCACATCCTTGCTGTATAATCAAAACTATTCCCATCTGGTTGCATTAAATTTTGACCAATATTTTATAATCATCACCCCAAATTCATCTTCTACATTTGGAACATATTTGTTGTGGTCATGTGATTATGTCAATTTCATGATTGAGATGTAGGGGTGGAATCTAGCCTGTTAATCTGGAGATAGCTTTTGAGTAGCAACTGAAACCTCTTTGTGGGCATGACTTTCTCCTGAGACTTCTGGGAAATCTTGTGGTTTTTCCCTGGTGGAGAAGAGAAGCCATCTCCCCAGTTGTTGGGGGTCAGTCTCTGAGATGATGGATTATGGACAGGACAAGACGGCAGCATCTGAGGAGCTGCAGGAGCCGGAGGAAAAGCCACACTGTCATACTCTGATGGAACTACACCTCTGAAGCTGGAGAAGCCACGTGGAGACCCCTGCCAGTGCTGAGTTGTTTCTGCCACCTCTGGAAGCTGTTGATGGACCCTGAACCCTGGAAGCGAGGAGCCATGGGAAGATCCCTGCCAGTGCTGGGATTCAGCACCCACTGCTCTGTGACTTCATGAGTCAAAGGAGACTTTATAGACTGGTATCAGACATATGGGCTAAAATTGGATGACTTATGACTTTGAACTGGACTGCGTTGGCATGTTTCTCAATGTCCCATTCATCTTGTATATAAACCTAACCCTTCTATCCATTTGCACGTCTATGAATTTGCTCCTCTAGTCTACCTGGACTAACACAATATTAATGAAATCAGATAGAATTACTCACTTGCTTCTCACTTATTTCACTCAACAAAGTGCCTATGACAATGGTTCTCAACCTTCCTGAGGCCACGACCCTTTAATACAGCCATGTTGTGGTGACACCCAAACATAAAATTGTTTTTGTTACTTTTTCATATCTGTAATTTTGCTACTGTTTTGAATCAGGTGGCCACATCTTGAGAACTGCTGGCCTATGAGTTCAATCATGTTTTTCTGTATGTTTATTGATGTGGATTCTTGTTTATGTGAATATAGAATAGTATATTCTTATTATTGGAATTTGGGGTCAGAGTTATAAGAACTATAACATACATGGTCTAACATTTCAAACATATAACTAATATTTTGCTAGCTATCATTTAGCTAGAACAATAGATGCTTGAACTGATTAATGGATGGATAAGTGGATGGTCAATAGATTGATGATGGAAACTGCCATTGAGTTTGACTCAAGCTGACCTTACGTATAATAGAATGGAACTTTGCTTAGTCTTGCATTATTATCACAATTCTTTTCAAGCTAAGTCCATCCTCCTGGACACAGTGCCAGTACAGCACACCAAGTGGCTTCTACATCATTGATGACGTTCTTCTTCACTGAACAGGATGCCTTTTTTCATTGATCGATACCCCCTGCTGATATGTTCAAAGCAAGTGTGTCACACAATGTTTTCATCCATAATGTTTTCATTGACTAATTCAGAAGGAAAGTACCAGTTAAATCTTCCTACTCTCTCTTAGTCTGGATGTTCTGCTGGCATTGTCCACAAGAGGTTAACTGATCGGTACTTGAAATATCCATGACGCAGGGTCTAGAATAACAGCAATATGCAACCCATCACAGTACGGCAGTTGGTAGAGGAACTTCACACTTTATGTATCGTTAATTGCTGTAATTAGAGTTGAACATCTCAGTGATTGTTACATGACTGTTAACTGGAAAATATTATTTTAGGATCAACTGCACAGCTATTTGATTTTGAGTTCTGTCATATAGTTTTGGTTTTTCCCATTTATCTCATAAATGCAATAATATAATATGTAGCTTTCTGAACCTTAGCTAATTTCATGTAGCTTAGCATTTCTTTAGGCTGTATTTATCAAAAATGCTTTCCTTTTGAATTCCTGAGTTCTATTCCATTGAAGTGGAGTCCAGTGGCATAATGGTTAGGATGTAAGGGGGATTGTTCCCCCCAAATGCTTGTCCTAGCTGAAATCTGCTGGCAGGGCCATAATAGAGGAGTTGCTGGGAAATTGCACACCTGTGGACCAACTAGGGTCCACACACAATAATAGGCCCCAGCCACATGACATCACCCAGGTGCGGTTTAGACTCAGCCAATAAGATGGCAGTACGCCCAACCCGGCCTCCCCAGTCAGCAGAGGGTGAGATTCTTCTAGTATTGTGCCCACTAGCTATTCGCCTTTTGGGGGCTTCTTGGTTCCGTAGGTGCAGTTTTGTGCTCCTGTTGGAGAGTTCCTTTTCTGGTGGTTTCTTGTGCTCCCCTGAAGGGGTCATCTTCAGCAGTGAGCGCCTGTGGGGTTCACTCAGTGTACTTATTGAGATTAATACCTGAAATGTTCCTTTCCCCTCATAAAAACCACTGGATTTAAAAGAGTTCTGCTGCTGCATGAATTCTTTTAGCGCTCCAAAACAAGAATTGAGATATACCACCCCAGACACCTAACAATTTTGGATCTGCTGAACCGAAGGTCGGAATTCGAAACCACAAGCCAAATCAGCAGGGAAAAGACAGGACTTTCAATTCTTGTAAACAGTGAACGTCTCAAAAACTCACAGGACACTTCCATCCAGTCCTGTAGAGTTGTCAGGTGTCAGAATTGACTAGATGACACTGAGAACATCCCACTGTATAGTTTTATCACCATCTGTTCGTCCATTCACCAGTTGACAGGCATCGGAATCATTTGGGGTATGAAGAATAAAGCTACTCTGAAATACTTAAACATTCATGACATTAAAAACTCTTTCTTTAAAACAAACATCTCAAAGAGGAATGAGATTGCTGCTTCATTTGGAACTAACTCTGCTTATCTTCATAAGAAACTTCCGCACCATTTTCCAAAATGTCTGTACCCACGACATATTCCATCAAAAACAGATGGGATTTCCAGTTGCTCCATGTCCTTAATAGCTCTTGGTGATGTCAGCCTTTCTCCTGCAGACTGTGTGAAACGATCGGCTATGTAGGACTTAATCTGCATTTCCCTTAATCTGCTGCATAACGAATGATATGCAGCTTCTTTCCATGTGCTTCTTGCTTATCTTTGTTTTAAAAGTTGCAATCATCTTTGTTAAAATGTTTGTTTAGCTTGCTCATTTTTGCTTATTATTTGGACTTCAGAAACTGTTTATCATTGCATTTATGAATTATGCTTCTTTGTTTAAAATTGAGATGGATCTTTCTATCGTTGAATTTTATACATTTAAAAAAATATATTCTGGATGTTAGTTTGCTACTCAGTACATGTTTTTTCAAATATTTCCTCCCAATCTCTGGCACATTTTTGCATTTTCTTATGCTGTAAACAGTGGATTGGTTTTCTTTTTCTTCCAATTTTGATAAAGCCCAACTTGGCAATTATTTTCTTTTATATTATTTTACAGTTATTGCTTCCTAAGTAAATGTGCCTTTATCACAGGGTCCAAAATATATGCTTCCATGACTTCTTCCAGATACTTTATAGTTTTAGATCTTATATTTAATGTCATGACTTACTTTGGGTTAATTTTTCATATGGTGTACGGTAATGTCAAGCTAATACTTTTTCTTTTTCGTAAATAACTGCTGTTAGGTGGCTGCAGCAATGCATTTACAACACATTGTATGTACATATTCTTTCCTTTTCTGACCTCTCTTAATTTCTTTCACATGGGACGTCTGTTCAGGGAGAATAAGACATTTGATAAAGAGATCCAGTAATAACGAAGGAGACATTTCTGCTGCTGAGTACATGACAATGAGGGGCCACTAACTGATGATCTTTTTGTGAGTCACCTGGGAAAAAGCAGTCAGTAGCACTCTAGAAGGTTCTGTATTTTATCACCTTCCTTACCTTGTATTAACTTTGAAAGGTTTATTGGTGCAGAATGGTGTGACACACTCCACAGCGGAGGATCTGAAAGGTCTGCTTAAACATATATTAAGTGATACTTAGCCACTGCTCTCTTTTCAGCTGTTTCTTCAGAGATGGCTTTCTTCATCTCTTTTTCCATGTGTCGCTTAGCAACGCGGCTTATTTTGCTCATGAAGTACATACTTTTGATATTGATGTGGGCAGAAAGGCATCCTTGAAGGAGAGTTATAATGGAATCTTTGTTTTGGTTTTCTAGTTGAGTTTCAGGTTTTGTTAGATTTTTCCAGTGGGTTCTTGGGTTCACAGGATGAAATAATTCACACTGATCTCGTTTTGTAATCCACGAGCTTTCTTTTAATGTAGGACAGAACGAGTTTCATATTTCATAATCTGAAAGGGGTTCACAACCGGGCAGGAGCCACCTCGGGGGAAATAGGGAGGACTAGTGTGGGACTAGTGTGGGGGAGCCGGGTATACCAGGGAGCGAGGGGTCTAGGGGGCAAGAAACAAGAGGACGCAGAGTCGAGAGAGCAAGGGGGCAAGAGCACCAGGACAAGAGAGGGGGCGTGCTCTGGTGGGGTATGTGACCCCCCACCGTCCTCCAATCTACATCTGACCAGGAGCAGAGAAAGGGAGAGTGGTCATCCCACAGCCGGGATATTTCAAGCCTCTGGCTGGGAAGGCGTGGTTGATGGTATGGGTTGACAGCATTGGCTGAATTGAGTCCACCTGGGAAATGTCATGAGCCTTAGTCTGGATTGGCCTGCTGAGCTGAACCTCCCACCTGGCACGGGGACTTGAGTATGGGCATGTTCAGTTCCGGTCTTCATAGATATCTAATGGTGACTGATTGCTTTCTAATCTCCTCTGTGGGAGCCTTTGTAAGCATGGGAGGGACAAGCCCCTGTCCCTAAGTTAGCTACCTAAGAGTTTAGCCCATGGTTCTTGACCTTACTGATATTACGACACCAGTTTATCATGTTGATCCGCTATTAATGCCATGTTCTCTATGTACTGATTTACCTCCAGCAGCTTTATGCCAACATCAAAGCTTTCATGAGGAATCTCAAACTTGCAGACTTTTCTTAAAGAGCTTCTCTGAAAGAGACTAGCATAGTAATCAACATATTATTCAAAATACATGGAAAGAGTTAGGCTCTTAATGACAACATTTTTATTATAATCAAATCATTATTAGAGAACAACATTTTTAGCTAAAAAATTGTAAGTTTATAATCCCCCCAAATTAACAGCATGTAAGTTTATAATCCCCCCAAATTAACAGTAACTCCCTTAAAATGAAATAGCTTATAATCCATTAAAATAAGCACACTAACTTCCTTAAAATGAACTAAAAATTATTCAGTATTATTTTGCAAAATGCTGTCCCATCCTTGTGGCTGTACAGTCTACAGCCATTCTCATCATCTCAGAATTTTTTTCCATGCTGACAAAACCTAATCTTCATACAGAAACTGAAATTATTGGATAGTCTCCTTTCTAGATTTCATTACACTAAGACAAGAGACTGAGTCAGTCTGAGGTTTTTCAGAGTCTCATCTCTCTACTCCTTGCTTCTTGACCCTCTCGAAAGAAAGATTTCATCTGAGGGAAAAGATTCAGACAAGAGTCAGAGAAAAGGTTGGAACAAAAAGGTGGGATTTATTGAAAGGGAAGTACTTTGCAAAAGATGTCCAAAGGGCTTTTAGCGGGTATAAAAGGCCCTGCAAAACACAATGCTGGGTCTTTAGATTGGCTAATGCTGGATTTCCCACCAAAGACTGGTTTTCTGGTGGGTCATCTGCTCTTCAGTAGTCCTCATCCTTTCAAGGATGTATATTCTGGTACCCAGTACACCAGACCCCGTGCTGTGTGCTCTTCACTCAGACCCCAAACTCAAGGGTCTATTCAGTCATTTTGGGGGTTTTCTGAACATGCTTTCCTCCTTTCTCCATTTTATCATCACCAATATTTCTGCTTTCCTTCCTTGAGAGGGAAAAGTTTTCTGTGCTGCCCGTCACCTTCCATTGTGCTGGAATTTCTTTCTTAATAGAAATAAAAACAGAAAGAAAATTCCCTTCACAGCTAGACAGTTACATTCTCTCTCTCTCTCTCTCTCCCTCTCCAACCTCCTCTCCCTCTCTTTTCCTCCACAAACACAAGGACTTCAAAAAGGACATTGAAAAATATAAAACTAAAATACAATGGAACATTGTCAGTAACTTGATTTTGTATGTATGTATGTGTGTGTTTGTGTGTCATATGTATCTATTTAAAAACTACCTATATAGTGTATCATTTCAGTGATTCAAATAGGGTTCAAAGACGTTCTGCATCTGATAAGCATCAGGAAGTACTTGCAGAGCAAGTGAGTCCTCCAGTCAGACCTCAAAACTCCTGATGATCCTGTCCGTGCTGACGTACAGAGACCCTCTGGAGGAAAGTAGAAGTGGTCCTGGGAGTTTGTGGGGGCGAGACTGCTGCAGAGCCACTGCGGCTGGCCGTTGAGGACCTTGCAGTTAACAGCTTAAGGAACAAACAGTTCTTCAGCAGGGTTCTTCCTCATAGTGCAAGATTTTAATCTGAGTGAGAAGAAAAGGTCTGTGGTTGGGTCCTACAGCATTTTTTTCCCATTGGAACAGTGAGAGGTTCTGTTGTGTTTAAATGTATCTTGATGGACTCATTGATTCAATCCCAGAAAAGTGCTCTTTTCATATAAATCATTAAATTTGTCTGTTAGTGAGAGTTCTGAAGAGACTGACGGAAAAGGTGCCATACAGACGAAGGAAGGTAGGGGAATAGAAATAAAGCAAAATTCAAAGAGAAATGTGTGACTTTCCATCAACTGTTTAATCCTTTTGTCAGCCAATATACCAAAGAAAATGAAGCCAAAGGGAAAAGAACACTTTTATTAAAAGATCATTTTACTGGGGACTCTTACAACCCTTGTTATAATTCATACGTTGCTTGCATCAGGTGGATTTGTACATATGTTGAAAAGATGGGTTTTGATAAGATTTTTTTCCCCTGCTACTTCCTCCACTCCACTTTATAGCAATATACTTTAAATTTAATAAAATCTGCTCCCCTTAAGTTAACAATTGGTTTTTGATAAATCTTTGTGTTTGTTTTATTTTGGTAAGCCATTTTTGAGCCACTATTACATTATAAACTTTGATCATATAACGGCAACACTTAATTATAAGAAAAAATCCCTTTAAAAATACTAAAGAGAATGTGAAATAAAGATACAGAAAAGACTTTGCTTTATTTTACTGAATGTCAGCTGTGAAGATTCAAGCTGCACAGTCTTCAATATTCTCATATAATCATTATTTACATAAATCATATATAGTTTTCAAAAAATGCAATTGATGCAGTATTTCAAATTTGTTGAATGCATGTCAACCTATGTCTTTTTCCTCTTACAGCAGGACACTTATGTGGTGACCAGAAAGGAGCAGTGACTTAAGAACCACATAGTTCTAGAGTTTTTTTTTTAAGTTTGGCTTTTATTAGTAAATTCCAGTGAGTAATCAATGTACATTATTCATACACAGGATATTTGATCATCAAATGTTCATGACAGTTATGAAATATCCAAGCACCTAACAAAAACATGTCTAATAAAGTAAAGGACATACTAGGCAATTTTCTTTACACACCTCTCTTATTTACTGAGGTTGCAAGGCAGCCAATTGCAGTTGTCTGACAACCAAATATACAGTACAGAAATGTAATCTAGTCAATGGCATTTAGTTTTGTATTTGACTGTTTTAAGATAGGACCATTTCCTCTGATTTTTCTTTGCTCATCTATTCCATTCTATCTAACTTGGTTTTCCACCTTGGAACTTGAAGTCAGAGTTTGAGATTTGTGGCCTCTATAATGCAAACTGTGCAAATCCATTATATGAGAATGTCTAAATCGGGAATTAGTTCAAGCTTTTGTATTCGGTAGGTTAGAGAGCTTTGGTCTATCCACGACTTACGATTCCTAGTGATGACTGGGAGATCAACTACTACTGGAAGTGGGGGTGGAAGCATGTCTGGGAAAGAGGGAAGTTGGGCTCTGATGTAGACTCCATGAGAGTCTTGGTTGATTCCTTGAGAGTCCTGCAACTAGAAAGAACTCAGAGTTTTCTTGAGTTAAGTGAGATGATCAAATATCTAAAGTCCCATGTTGATCAGTCATTGGATGTAGCTTACTCCGGAGAGAAGTTTGCCTAATCTTGGGTGAAGTAGCTCTGTAACATAAAGATAAGGTAATCTCTATAGGGGCTGGCAGGTGAGGGGTGCTTCTGTATGTATACCCTTAAATCTGTATGTATGCAGATAGCCAGAACAGTGACTCATTGCATGACATGGGATCTGTGTGTAACACTGTAGCATCTGCTAGTAGGAAATTTCTGATTTTGCTCTCTGAGATTCTGTCTTCCCAAGCATCTGTCTCAATTTCACTCTAGCCTCACGTGGAAAGATTAGAAAATGTAAATTCTGTATGCCCAAAGCATACAGATTCTTACCAAGAATGTTTCATAGACAGCTGAGGGTCATGTATTTGGCCATGAAGTGCTTCTTGGAAGCTCTTCAGGACAGAAAACAGTTACTGTAAGGATTCTCCTTTTGAAAGCTCATTTAGTGTCATAAGCAAGGCAGCCCAGCTAAATGCCTACCTTAGATAGAAGGAGAATCCTTTTCTATTGGAGAAGGTTGTCTTCTTCAATGAAGCAAGAAGCTTTAGGAAAGACACACACACATGGTGTTTCTCCATGAAGGGGTCCCCCAAATGGCTAGCCAGATCAGTGCAGTAAATTCTGGAAAATAACGAGGATGACAGATGTTGCAGCCAGAATGCCCCCACATCTATGGAGAGTCTATCTGAATAAAGATGAGAAATTATTATTTCCTTGATTTGTGATTCCCTACCTGTTTCAGTTCTTTAGCATATTAAAGATACATTTATCTTTTTCTCCAGAGGACTCTCTTTTTTATCAGAGTAGCTCAAAGATCTTTTGGAAAAAGCAGCCTTTGGTTAACAATGTGTTCTTGTGTTAGTTCATATTACATTCATTAGTTCTTATATATTCACAGCATAATGGGTAAGGTAATGCTCATCTATCACTTTAATAACTACAGTACATATACTCAAAGTAAAAGATAACAACATTAATCATGCCCCCCCTCCTTGTTGGGGATTTAGTTTTAAAGAAAGAAAGAGAAGCTTCTCTAAGCTAAGTAAAATAAAAGTAGATATTTCTCTTTATTGGATACATGTACATCTCAAAGCACACAATTGTAAGAAGCTTAGTGAGACACCAGTAGAAGTAGAATTTATTCAACAAGTAACTCTACTAATGTTTTCCTTCCTTGGGGGCTGCTTACTATCTTGTTTCTGTAGAATATCGTTGACTGTTTCTAGAAAACAGATGGATATGTAAAGCAGTGTCATTTAAATAAAACTAAGATACAAACAAAGCAACCCACTGCCATCCTGTTGATTCTGACTCACAGTGACCCAACAAAGAACAATCAAACTGTCCCTGAGGTGACTAAGGCTATCATCTTTTTCTTAAAGGCATTGTACTGGGGGCTCATACAACTCATCACAATTCAGACATGCATATATCCATGTGTCAAGCACATTTGTATCTTTGTTGCCATCATCATTCTCAAAACATATGCCTTCTACTTGAGCCCTTGGTATCAGCTCCTCATCCCCAGCCCCCTCCCTTGAGCCCTTGATAATTTATTATAATTTTTTCATGTCTTACACTGTCCCGGTATCTCCCTTTACTTACTTTCTGTTGTCTGTCCCTCGTGGAGGAGGTTATATATAGATCCTTGTAATCGGTTCCCCCTTTCTATACTACCTTCCCTCCATACACTGGTATCGTCTCCCTTACCACTGGTCCTGAAGAAATCATCTGTTCTGGATTTCCTATGTGTCCAGTTCCTATCTGTATCAGTGTATGTCCTCTGATAATCTGGTCTAGTCAGATTTGTAAGGTAGAATTGGGATTATGACAGTGAGAGGGGGGAGGAAGCTATAATTTTTTATGAGTGCAAATAACTTCGCCCTTCTTTCACAGAATGGCTGTTGATTTCAAACTGCTGGTGTTATAGTTTTCAGTCAAGTCTTTTATGTACCGACCCACCAGGGCTCTAAAATTAAAGATATATGAGCATAAAACAGCAATGGCCAATTTTGGGAACATAAAAAATATAGTGCTTATCTATGGATGGGAGAGTTATAGTCATGAGGAATGGAGATAGTAGAAAATCCACTACACAAGAGAAAACACTTCTCAACTAAAGTATAAACTGAGGAGCATAATGAACTCTATTTTCTATGCCTCATGTCCAAACAAATAACAAAAGTAGAACAACAAGGAAGAGGAGGTATGACCTGCACAGGTTAAATTTACCCAAAGTGAACATTCATGGAGCACAATGTGTTTGGAAAGTGGCGTTGAAGTGTCCTACAGCAGTCAAATGGTGCTACATGAGCAAGTGGATAAGCACTCTGCTGGCAAGTGACATGTTGTCAACTGGTGCCCACCCAGAGGCACCTGGGGAAAAGATGGGGTCTACTTCCCCAGTCAGTCATTGGAAATATTACAGAACACAGTTATCCTTCAACACCTACCAGGTGCTCAGCACCCAGAACCTGCTTTGTGGCAGTTTAAAAAATATGCATATTTTTTTACTGATTTGTTGTCTTTACCAGTAGGGACAAAATAATAATTTTAAAAAGCAGCAACAATGAATAGTTGTGTTTGTAGAGTCCCTGTAGGATGCATACACTATTTACTGAAAGTCTAAGATTTTAAGCACATCTAGAGGTGCCTCAGAAGACAGGTGTTTCAATTGGCTTTTGAAAGGTCATAACCTTGAATGTCCTATGGGGTACAATTCTCCTCTGCACACACAGGGACATCGTGAGTTGAGATTGACTATTTAGTAACAGCCCACAGATTTTATTTCATTTGTGTTCTTCCTCTCTTTGTTCTGCGTGCTAAGACAAAGGAGAAGACACTGGAGAACTACACAGTGTGTTGAGAAGAGATCTTACTTAAACAGGAATATGGAACATTGTTTTTCTGCCAAGGACCATGTAATCACACCATCATTCATGGGTGATAGAAAAATCTACACTTAAAAGTTAAGACTGTCTTATTTGGTTAAACATTAAATCAACTAACCCTTAATTGGATGGCTGGAACTGCTTCTCTTTGGTGAGGCATGTGATAATGGTTGATACTGATGATTTCATGGGCTGAGGCTGGAGTTTCCCCATTCCTACTCTAAAAGGAAGTGCTAGTTGTCCACCATACAGTTTTTCATGGGACCCCAATAGGCATTAATGAGATGAAGGCTAAAACCAAGGGGTAAGAAGCAGCGTATGAAATTCTAGAGAATTACCATAGTGACAGTACGATAAAGGCAGTTGTAGAATTGTCCTTTGTGTACTCTACTTCAGTGTGTCACTAAACTGGCATGTAATAACCACCACCCTTTTGGACTGAAAATAGTTTATGTAGAACATCAGACTATACTATTTGGGTAAAGTCCCTTCTGCATTTTGACCATTATAAATAAGCTTGTTATGAACATTTTCATACATGTCTAGGGACATAAATTTTGTTCCTCTTCTGTAGATATTTAATCTTGAAATGCATAGAGGTGTTTAATTCCTGATTACTTGTGTTGTTTTTATTGTAATTATTCAAGTCTCATAGAAACCTCTCTAATTAGAGAATCCATTCTCTTGTAGGATTTCAGTTGTTTAAAATTTATTGATACTTGTCTTTTGGCCCAGTATATGTAGCTGCTGCTAATTTTAGGTACCGTTGAGTGATTTCTGTGTACAACAGAATAAAACGCTGTGCAGTCCTGTAGCAACCTCACAATTATTCTTATGTTGAACCCATCGGTGCAACCATTGTGTCAACACATATTACAGAAGGTCTCCTATTGTTTCACTGCCCTGCTACTTTATCAGTGGAAAAAAGACTGAAGTCAACAGTCAAAAGATCTAATGATGCAATGCAATGGGTCCGTCTGCTGCACAGACCCCTTGAAGCTCTTGCAACGCAATGAGATCGCATAGAGTTAATTTTTGTGAATGTTGATGCATACTTGGAACAATAGCACCTTCTGGTGAAGAGTATTATATTCATTAATAATGACGTAGATCTTTCTCTCACCTCTGTGCTTTGCAAGCACAGAGACAATGTGTTTCCCATTTGATCTCTACTCTCCAGCATCATGTCTAGTACATGGTAGATGCTCTCATTCACAACACTCTACATTTCCTGCTAATGAGATTGATAGTCCTTTGTAATGGGTACAGAGAATTCACAAACAATATTCACAATTGAAAAGCTTGTTAAGGAAGTGAAAAGGTTGCCATACCAGTGAGAAAAACTCAAGATGTAGTTAATCATCAGGACACATTACTGATTTTTAATTAGATTTACTCTTGCAGAGATAGATATGCTAAAATATGTAGCTATGGAGTATTCATTTCTGTGCATAGATACCAAATCTTGAGACTTTTATGAATTACTTCTTCAGTAATCACTGGAAAGATTTTGTAGTATGTGGTATCTGTATAAATTACCATTTTATACTTGAAAATAGTAGTGTAGGCTGTTGGCTTCTATACTTAGTTAACTGAAGACATTGGAGGGGGGTTTTAATCAAAAAAAGGTTGCATTTACACAAAATCACTCTGGCTGCAGGCTGAGAATGTATTAAATGGGAGACCCAGGAAAAGGCAGGGAAATCTATGAGAGGGCCTGAACCAAGTTTCTGGGCCGAAGTGACATTTAGCCAATTTCAGCAACTGCTCCCAAGTCTGACATTGGAATTTTGATATACTTTTTGCATATGAGTATGTTCTTTATGGTGTGGTGAGTTTCTCTGAGTTCTGAAATGTGTGTATTCTGCATTGTCATCAATATGGAAAAGACAAACAGGAACAGTTATGGGGTTTAAATGACACTGAGAATTTGGTGGAAGATAAAACACTATAAGAGGCAGCTATTTTTGATATTCAAGAAAAAAGTGACTTCAGTTGACATTTAGGTAGCATTTGTAACCTACATAGTGAATACAGTTTAGTCATAGATTTATACCTGGAGACTAACTTTGTCAATGTATTTTTTCAAAATATGGATATTTAATTTTTTTCATTATGTAGAAAGGAAAAGTAAGCTAAAAGATGATAGTAAAATATGCAAAACCACACTTAATTTCTCAATTGCTCCTCTGATCTTTGCTGCTCTCTATGACTTTTCACCCTTTGCTTCATGTAGGCATTAATGTGGTACATTATGGTTCTGTTACACCTTTAAGTTTATTAAATAAAAGGGAAAATTAAAAAATCAGTAATATTATGAACAAAATATGATTTTTCCTATTAAGAATGAACAGAGTAATACAAATTTGGTCTGAAAATTTCCAAAGGAATACAAATTCATAAAATTCTAATAAGCACTGTAATTATTTAATTTAAAATCTGGGCATGAATTAAGGATGAGAACTGAGTTCTTTTTTCTCCCAAATTTGTGTTAACATAAGCAAATTTACCTTCATTATCATCTCCAAGTTTAATTTCTAAGTAGACAATGAGTTATTTCTAGTATGATAATCTTAGTTTTGCTTATTGGAGGCCTAAAGCATTTGACTAGAAAAATCATTCATTCTCACAAAGAAGAACAAAATCGACTCCTTTAGAAACACCATGGTGCTCAGATCACAAAGTGTCAGACCTGGCTCCAGAAATTCATTTGCCATTTCTCACCTCTTCAAAGCTGAGCAACCTGCTGCACAGAGTCTGCTGGATAGATTCACATGACAATGCTATCACCTGTTAAATGGATTTAAAAAAAATCTGAGGGATTCACTGAAAATACAAATTCCTTACGTTATTTTGTAAAATTCAGATATCACTGTAATATTTCTTAGTTTTCATCTGTTTCCCCTAATGCCTTCCACATTTACCTGAATTTCTCCAACCCCAAATCTTCTATTGTCCCTCCCAAAGGCATATCTCTAGAAAAAGGATGGATTTATGTTAAGGAAGACATGAAGTGTGAACAGCCATTTTTCAGCACTCTCTAATTGTGGTTTCTATATATTTGTGTGATTATTTGCCCAACCCTTTCTTCCCTCTCTGTGCTCTACAAGTACAGAGACAAAGATTGTGTTTCCCGTGGGGTATCCACTCTCCAGCATCACGTCTGACTCATGGTGGATGTTCTGTCATTCACAACACTCTACTTTTCCAGCTACTGAGTTGGCTAATCCACTGCAATGGGCACTAAGTATTTACAAACAATACTCATGATTGACAGGCTTTTTTAAAAGGAACTTACCAGGTTGCGATGCAAGTGAGAAAAGCTCAGGAAAAAATTATTCATCAGGAAATGTTCCAGGGCTGCCCATAAATGCCCAAAGGCAATTCATTCGGCTGGGAGTCTCAACTCAAAGGCACTCAGTGGGTCATTGAACCCAGCTTCATGAATTAAGTGTCAAGAGGCACCCCACTCCAACAAGCCACAACCCAAAGATACTTGGCTCTACTTTTTTGAGTTAGCAAGTCCAGCACCCCCAGGTAAGGGCCCAGAGACAACCCATTCTAAAAGTTAACTCTCTTCTGCTCCAAGGCAGCTTCACTTACTCTGGGGTCTGGGAAGTCCTTCTCTGCTTCACTTTTGGATGCTGTCCTGTTGTATAGCTCTCCATATAGTCAGCCACACAGCTGCTACACTATGTTCAGATGCCTCCACCCTGGTTGAAAGACCTCGTCTCCTCCTTCCCTCAGTAAAGGTCTTTGTTTATGTACTACACATGGCAAGTTCAACATTTTGAACCCTCCAGCAGCTTTGGGGGAGAGAGATGAGCCTTCCTGCTCCAGTGAAGATTTCTAGTCATGGGCTCCCTCAGGAGAGGTTCTGCACTGTCCTACAGGGTCCCTAGAGGATACCATGGGAGTGGTTAGTGAACTCCTGCACTGGAGATTTTGATCTTCAGATGTTATAATTTTCTTATTGCTCTCTCTTTCTAAAAAGGAGATGCTAGAAAATCATTTCTGCATTTTTTTACTTGTGTCAAATTAAGTTTGAATTTAAATCTCAAAACTGAGATTCCATTTTCTAGAATTTCTTTGTATACCACTTCTGTATTTTGTTGAATAAAATGCTGAACATTTCAGTGTATATTCTTTCCGACATAAATACACCTTACATGAATTGTATTGTACTACAACAAATGCATATTAAATTACAATGATAATTTAAAATAATTGCACATTATTCTGTTGAATAGAACTAACCTAATTTTCAAAACTTCATTTGGTGTAACAGATAAATGGAATTCTACTTTTAGAGAATCTGTACTGCTCCAGCCTCAAGTTGCAGGTTCTTCCTTAGAAATTCTGAAGTAAAAAAAAAGAAAGAAAGAAATTCTGAAGTCCATTCTGATGCTTTCTACAAATGGAGTTTCATCATCTTGGTAGTTTCAAAATCCTGGGGTTCCATAATATTGCTGGTAGTTACATAATCTGTTGTCAATTTGAAACTGAAGAATGAAGGGGTAGAGGTTAGCCTGTGAATCTGTCGCAGCTTGATGACTCCATTTGGAGGCATTAAGGAGACAAATAGCTCACTGGAGGTTGGACACTGCTCTCTCCTTGGGAGACATACCTGTGGTCAAGACTCATGGAGTTACACTAGAGTGCTGGAGCCACATGTGGAGACCCCTACCAGCATTGAGATGCTTACACTACCATTGGCTCTGGAAGACTTTCTACCCATTGCTCTGTGATCTTTCTGCATTTGGCATCAATGCATGTGTTTCCTGAGTCTGGAGAATAATTTATAAATTGGCTGTGGCAGTCATGTACTCTAGTGCTAATTTGACTAAGAGTGTAGGGGTGGAGTCTAGTCTATCAATCTGGAGATAGCCAAAAAGACCTCTGTGTGGGCATGGCTTTCTCTGAGAATTCTTTGAAATCTCACGATATTTCCAAATTCGAGGTGAGAGACTTGAGTCTGTTCCTGGGAGCTGCTCAATGGACAAGACAAGATAGACAAGACCCTGAGTCCTAGGACGTGAAGGAGTCAGAGGAGAAGCCACAGAGGCCTATTCTGATGAAACCAGACCTTTAAAGCTGGAAAAGTCACAGAGATACCCCTGTCAGCCCTGAAATGCTTCTACCACCAATGGATACTGCTAATGGGCCCTGAAACTTGGAAATGAGGAGCCATGGGGAGATCCCTGCCAGCACTGAGATGCTTCTACCACTGCTGGATGCACACAAATCTGCACTCCCTGGTCTGTGAAAGTCCTGGTATTGTCACATTTGCTTCATGAGTCGGAAGGAGACTTTATAGATTGGTATCGGACATATGAGCTAATATCGGACTTATGATGTTGGTCTGCACTGGATTGGGATGCTTTCTCAATGTTCCATTCCTCTTGTATATAAACCTTTCCCTTATGTCCATATGCATGTTTATGAATTTGTTTCTCTAGTCTACCTGGACTAACATATTGGTATTGGACATATGGACGAATGTCGGACTTGTGGACCTGATCTGGACAGGCCTGGAATATTTTTCCAATATTCAATTGTCCAGAAGTTTAGGTCTTCTTCTTTTTTTACTTTTTTAGCCTGGTTCTAATTTAAATTAATTCTCAAGTTTTCTCTTTTCAACTTATCAAACTTTTTATTTAGTCATTTTACACCTTTTAATTAATGCAGTGTTTTCTCTTACCTTCATATTTATAATCACGGCTTTCTTTTGACATTTTCTCCTAAATTCTATTTATTGATTCCAAAGAAGTATTTTATTTTATTATTTTATTTGTTTGATTTGCTTTTCTTTCTCTCAAGGAAGAGGTTTTTCTCTAAGGTCTGTGCACTCTCAGCTATCTGTTCACAAGTTCACAACTAGATACCACTACTTCATGTTGATTGGAACTGTGCGTTCAGCGTGCTTGAGGGGAGAATATTTTATTGAATTGTGGTTCATGTAGACTGTTTCTTTAGGGAATCTCGCACTTTCTGTACCAGTGATCCTGGTAGGTGACTTCAATCTCCTGCCTATGGGTTAACTAGAAAGGAATAGAGAAGTTGCTTTGGGCAATTGCCAGTCAGATCATAGTTATTTACTTGATTTCTTGAATAGTCTGCCTCTGCCTTTAGTAATGCCTGGTTCCCAATTTCTTAGGCTTAATAGCTCCAAATAATAAACTCTGGTTGAGGTGCAGAGTGAGAAGTCATCCAGGAGGTGTAGAATCAGTGGAAAATTGTAAGCACAATGTAGTTTCTCACCCAGACTTGAAATCCACCCTTTATTTCAATTGCTCCTTATTTCAACTTTTGGAGAGAGCTTAAATGTCCAGTTTTCATGAGTTCTGAGTTCCCCCTTATGACTTGCATTTTGTTTGGGCTTTTTCTGGTGACAGATTAGTTAAAATCAATCTATCTGATTTCCAATTTTCAAAGTTCTGAAACATAATTTCTTCTTTCATAGCCTTTTTCTTTCTGAATCCATAATTTTAAAAAGGATAATGTGTTGCTATGGTGGAAGAAATGGTATTAAGGAAGGTGCATGTTCAGTTTGCCGCAAATAGTACTTCTTAATTGATTATGTTTAAGACTATTCCCTGCATTCTTACAAAAGAACATAATTTTGTTTACTTACCTTTCTGGTTGTCTTTTTTTTTTCTCTCCCTCTTAGTTTTGCTTTGGGATGTCATTGCTAAGTGCCATCTAGTTAGCTATGAGCCACAGAGATTCTATGCAAAAAATAATCAAATTCCACATGGTCCTACATTATCCTTAAAATGATTCATCTGCCCTTAGGCCATTGTTGCAGCCATGGTGTCTCTCCATCTCATTGAGGATGAGATCTCATGACATCTTTCTATAGAGACTAGTCTCTCCTGACAAGATGTTCAAAGTATGTAAGATAAGTCTTGCCACCCTTAACCTCCAAGGAGCACTCTTCTCTTACTTTTTCCAAGACCTATCAGTTTATCCTTTTAGCAGTCCATGGTACTTTGGATCTTGTTCTCCTGCAGCACAATTCAAGTGAATTAATTCTTCTATGGTCTTTCTTATTCAGTGTGTCGCAAACTGTCCAGTCCACCACTTGGCTGTCATTTTGTCATTGCTTGTGTGCTGCTGTGATGCTAGGAGCTATGGCACTGCTATTTCAAAGGCCATCAATGTCGCTCAAAGTGAATAGGCTTCAGCAGAGGGTTCAGATTAAGAACAGACAATGAAGACTGACTTGACTCTCACTTCAAAGGAAAGAGTCACTGAAAACCTTATGCTTAGCTTCAAAACTTTTGCATGAGTGAGGATTATTATTATTACCCACATGGATCTGTTCCATCCATACATTCAAATTAATCTATTTTTTCCCTCCAGCTCTCAAGATGCTAGCTGCCATCTGTTATTATTTACCCTGGCTGTTAGTGTATTATTTACCCTGGCTACTAGCTTTCTGTTCTCAGTTTTTTTCTCCCCAATCAATACTAGAACACAAAGCTTAATGAATCAACAGATCAGTGATTTTTCACCAAACAAGTATTTCAAAGCTATTCAGCTCTAAAACTCATTAATTTAGTATCTGAAAATATCATCAAGGCCAAGGTATTTCTGCTACAGTATTCTCTATGTATTGACTAAAATTTCTTCTAGTTACAAAATGACTCCATCATATTCTCATGCAACTCTTCTAAAGTTATCAATGAACAAATCTCATATTTGTTTCTATATTTGAGGATTAAAGTCCTTCTCAGGGCATTTAGAAGATTTGCCTTAGGTTCACTGATTTGGCATTGCCCCACTGTCCCTCTGTAATCCTATCAATCCTTGGCATAAGAATCGAGGTGCCATGATTAACTAAGACTAATGAAAATTCCCCCAGTGGAATATGGTTTGTGCCAGTCTTCTTTCGAACACATGGTTACAGTAATTTGATATTAGTCGGGGCAGGTTAGGTTATGGCGAAGTAATAAATAAATCCTCAATCTAAGTACCTTCACACAAAATGTTTCTCACAGACAAAAACATTGCACTGAGTATGAGTCCCCTCCTCCAACCACTCCTCACACACCAAGCCAGAGGACATCTAAAAGTGATGTCACACTGTTGCTCTAGCAGAAGAAGTTAGGAGGCACAGTAGATTCATGTACACTCCTATTTCCAGAGCTAATCACATGGTCATGTAAGCCTTGGTGGTGTAATGTTTAAAGCACTTAGCTGCTAGCTGACAGAAAGTGGTTTAAGCCCAGCTGGTGTTCTTCTGGAGAAAGAGGAAATTTCTGTGTAAAGATTTACAACTTTGAAAACCACCCTGAGCAATAGGATCTCTGTGAGTTGGAAATGACTTGAAATGGTTTTTGTTTTGTTTTGTTTTTGTTTTTTTCTTTGCAATCAGATAGTTCTGATCTAACTCAGAGATAGGCGAAGTTAAGGATAGGTCAATTAAAACAAGCAAGCCAAATCCAATGTGTGTGGTCCAGTTGGTTTGTTCCCATCCCATATATTTCAGGATAGCACTAAAAGTTACTACCATCCTTGGTGCATTATAGAAAATAATAAATAAATATTAAGAATAAATGAAAAAATTAGTTGATTTTACTAGAAAAATGTTGCATATCAGTAGGAAGACAGCATACTAAAGAGTTCTATTTATGCAGAGTATTATTTATAAACAAACAAACAAATAGCTGTCATTGAGTCTGATTCATTGTGACCGTAAAGGATAGAATAGAACTGTATCCATGGCTTCCAAGACTGTACATCTTTATGGGAGTGGAAAACTTCATCTTTTTCCTGTAGAGCAACTGGTGAGTTAAAAGTGATAACAGTCCAGATAAAAACCCAACTTATAATGGGCCTCTTTGAATGTTGTTTAGTTTTTTAATTAGTCTTGATTATCCAGTAGAAGCCATTGGGAAGTATTGTTGTGAATTGAAATACTAGCTCAAAGTTTGGTAGTTCAAAGCCACCTCAGTTTAGAGGCACTTCAAAAGAAAGCCTATTTCAATCACAATCTATTTCAATCACATGTTTTGGCAGTTAGTGCTAACATCAACAGTCTTCAGAAGTGCTTTGATTAGCAAAACTAATCTTAAATCTTCTACTCGGCCTTTCCAGTTAGGTTACTTTTGCTTTTCCTAGAGCGTGGTGACTTCCAAAAGGGTGTGACTCAAGACACAGAAAGTAGAAACTGTGATTCCTCCTTTAGGACCAAGATAGTTAGTGTCACATTACTGCAAGTATGTACTGAGTCTAGATCCAAAGTGAGGGGAACAAAGGCCAGTCAATAGCAGGAGGAGTGACAAGAATTGTGAGACTATTTTACAAAGTTACAACAATATATATAAGTAATAATTACACCTCATGATGTAATTAGTGATAGGAAAATCAATGGCAAAGGACTACTTGGTTAGGATGCCACTGAAAGAGTTTATAGGAGAATAAGTTAAACATTACTGCTCCTGCAGTTCCAGTTTGTACTTGCAGGAATTTATTCAAAGCAAAACATGTTTAAACAAGTCTCTGCCCTCTGTGGATAGCTGCAGACAAGCTTCCTCAGTGATGTTCTTGTCTTAGTTTTAATAAGTTTAATAACAAAAAAGTTCACATCAAAATGATGACTTGCGGGGCCTGAGGGGTCTCCTGGGCAAGTTATATTCAAGGCAGAGAGATCAGTTTTGAAGGTTATGTTCACCGTGTTTTGTGATATCAAAAGGTAATCATGATCAATTTTCTCAATGGACATAAGATCTTGGAGACTCATTTATAAAGAAGTTATTTTTAATTAGATATTAATCATCCAGGAGAGTTGTTTTGAGGAGTTTTATTTTGTTTTGTTTGCTTTTAGAATGCACCTGCTCATTCTTCCATTATAACATGGGGGAGCCCTTTGCAAATTTTACTGGTAAACCTTGCTCCATTCATTTTACAGCCCCAGCTTTGTCTCTTTCAAATATTAGGAACATTATTGTGCCTTAAGCTCAAAGAAGATTTAAAAGGATCTGAGACATTAATGGATGTGAAATTGATGATTTGCTGTGGTGTAGATTGAAGAGCACAGCATTCTTCAGGAAAGGGCTAGAGAGATGGAACCACTGCCTTCAGAAGGGTACAGATCTAGAGAGAATATGTTGAAAAACAGTAACTTCACATTTTGATATTTTTGTTTACTAAAAAGTATCCTGATTTTGTAACAATACTTTTTGACTTGTACTCTTATTTAGGCTGAAATCCAAGGAGTGAAAATGGTCATATTTGCCAACAAAAGATTGAAAGTTAGGGAAATCTCTTAGCAGGAGATTATAATTTATACAAAGGTCCTTGATAAGAACTATTCCAAAGAATATTGAACTGAAAAAAAATCAGTATATCTGATTTGTGGCGTGTGAAAGAAAAGTGAAACAAGAGTGGTATATAGATGACTGCATGATGAGGTATCTTAACTTTGAGATTAGGCAAGTGTTTTAGCCAAGAAATCATTGATAGGGTGCATCAAAAGCAGCAGGAGTCAGTTACAAATATTTAGATAATTTTTAATCAGTTAATACATTCTATCAAAGTATAACCATTGAAAGATTAGTTGTGAGCAAAAGCAAAGGGGAAAATTAATAATCAGAATAGAGTCTGACTCCATCATCTTGTATATAAGAGGTTCACTTTCATTCTATCATCTTAGGAGAGAAATATGTTTAAATTTACAGTTATCAGCTTCTGGACAATACTGAAGAATTCTAAGTTTGGGTTATCTCAATGAAATGAAGACATGTTAGCCAAGAGAAAGCAATGCTTGTCTTTTTTATTTATGAAAGTGAATCTGTGACTTGAAACTTTAGAATTTTAGTGTTGTATTAATTTTTAACAATATCTTATAAGATCTTGTTTCCTAAAGTTAAGGACAATCTTTGTATATCTTATCTCACAAGATATTCACAAGATATTATCCAAAGACCAGTGAGGTGAGTGTTTGTTAATGCACTGAAGGGATCATACAAATCCTCCACAGTGATTAGTCATAAGTCCATTACTGTTGAGTCAAATCACAACTCAAAGCGACCCTGTAGGACAGCATAGAACTGACCGATAGAGTTTACAAAGATGGTATTCTATATAAAGCAATCTGCTGCAGCTTTTTCTTGTGGATCAGTTTGTGGGTTTGAACTGTCAACCTTCTGGTGAGCAGGTGAACACTTAGCCTTGAGTTATTGTTAGGTGTCATTGAGTTGACTTCAACCCACAGTGCTGCTATGGCCAACAGAATGAATCACTGCATTGTCCTACGTCATCCTCACAACTGTTCCTGTGCCTGAGTCCAGTGATGTGGCCACTGTATCAACCTATCTTGTTGAGGGGCCTCCCCTTTTTGCTGCCCTTCCACTTGACCAAACATGATGTTCTTCTCCAGGGACCAGTCTCTTAGGACAAAGTCATGCCATCCTTGCCTCTAGGGAACATGCTGACCTTCCTTCTTCCAATACAAATTTGTTTGTCCTTTTAGCAGTCCATGGCACTTTCTATATTATCCAGCACTACAATGCAAATGCCTTGATTCTTCTTTAGTCTTCCCATGTTCAATGTCTAACTTTCACATATGTGTGATGCAATTGAGAGGAAAGCAGTATCTACTCCTAGAAGGAGTTACAGTCTGAAAAACTCACAAAACAGCTCCAATCTACCCGACAGGGTACCTAGGCGTCGACATTGATTTCATGGTAGTAAGAGCTGACTCATAGCTTTTCTGCAAGTCATAGCTTTTCTATCTGCCCAGACCAGCAAAAAATGAGGAATAACCAGCACATTCAGATATGTTCAAAGTTGTCTTGATGCTGTGATTCCATCTTTTTCTTGCCAGGATTATGTGGTTCATTATTAAGCACTTATTATAGGCATCTTCAGTGATATTCTCAGAATTACCTTTGATTTTTGATTTAATAGTAAAGTCAATATACCTATGCTATTAATTATGATATGAAGCTGTTTCTTCTTCTATTTGCCAAACTTTAATTTTATTATGGTTCATTCATTCTGTAATAGAAAAGCATTAAAAATGTCTTTTTCAAAATCCATTTTGGAATGCCTGTGAACGTAGGAGATCTGTTTCCAAAGCAACGTCAAGGAATACGCTTACAGTCAGTGTAATTATTGGCTTCCTTTCTCTCCCCCTTCCACTCCCCACTCCCTTTAAAGTCAGCAAGCCTGGCTGGGTGAGAGTAATTCATTTGCCAATCTCAACAGATATGATTTCTGAGAAAACTTATATTTCCTTAGAATCAAATCTTTAATACTACAACAACTTGCTTTAAAATGATATATTATTTTTAAACTAATAAAACTACACGTCTAAAAAGAACAAAATCAGGTTGAGCCCCGGTGGCATAAGTGGTTGAGTGCAGAACTGCAGGCTGCGGGCTTGGTGGTTCAAATCCAGCGGCGACTGGGTAGCGCCCACGACCACCAGAGGCAGTGATGCTCATAAAAACAAACAAACAAAAACAACAAAAATAAATAAAAAGAATAAAATCACAGTTTTTCAAGTGAGTTTATAGAAATTCTAAGCTATGTTATGATAGAGTTACTACCATAACAAAAGTAAATATGCTTGGGCTTCTCCATTAATTAAAAGACCGCAGTGACTGACTTAGCGTGTACAATAATGGGTGGTGAAGTGTGAGTACAAAGCATAAAGATTTTATAGGAGATTAGATGACAAGCTGAGAAGTGCTAATTCTTTTTTGTCAACATAAGTTTTGTATACCAAGGAGAATCATCAAATTTAATGAAGACCATAGAACTAAATCAATTGAAGTTTTTATAATTTTAAGAGTGTGATAGTGTTAATAAAATAGGGCTACTCTTTGCCTACTAAGTTTAATGAAAGATGAAATAAACAGGAATCTTCAGATTACCAAATATTGAGCGAACATTCAGAGAGTTTACCTGCAGCTTTTTAAGTGCAGTTTTATTTACATGTAACATACCATGCAGCTCAATAGTTTAATCATATTAAACAGAGTTGTGCCATCATCATCATAAATGATTTTAGAACACAGTCTTCCTTTTTTGGCATTCATTTTGCACTCAATAGAGAATGAATAAGCTCCCTGTTTTGTCTGGACCTCACCTGCCATATCTATAAGAAATTCCTAATCCACTTAACAGCTCTATGTATAGCTTTACGTATCCCGGATTTTATATACAGAAAATCATACAAAACAAGACCCAGCAGCAAAAACAAAATACAATCATGATAAACCTCAATAGAAAAGAAAGCAGAAAAATCTTTATGGCAGCTACTTAACGTGATAAATAGAGGTAAGGGGTCGAGTTCAGCCTGTCAATCAGGTCACGGCCTACTGATGCTTCCTGGTGAATGCATCCTCCTCATGAAGATTCTGGGAACTTCCTCTCTTTCTCCCTAAAGGTGGGCCACACACTTTCTGCTTCACTTTCCTATTGAGGAGCCACACTCAGAGAGCTGGAGGAGCCATGTGGAGACCCAGGCTGAGCAATGGGATGCTTCCCCTGCCACTGGATCCACAAGACTTTTCACCCACTGGTTTGTGATTGCATTCAGTATCACTGCATGTACAGCTTGAGCCTAAAGAGGAATTTATGGACTAATGTTAGACATATGGGTTAATATCAGACTTTGGACTTCATCGGGACTGGGTTGGGATGTTTGCTCAAAATAAAAATTGCTCTTTCATATAAAGCCCTTTCTTAAATATGTATGAACATCCCTGGAATTGTTTCTCTCATCACTCTGGCCTTTTGCAATATTCAAAGCTAGAATAAATTTCAAATGGGTCAAAAGGGAAATCGACAGGTAAGGTGTCAAATTGTTACCAATTATGTCTGCAATAATCAGACTCTGTCTGAGAGCCAAGCTATTTACAACCCTGTTATTTGTCAGAAGGGATTCACCAAGACTTCATCTACAAAGGGTCCCTGCAAATGGGTTTGGGGCTTTCACTGTCATCCATATCCTTCTGCGAAGTGGATGCTCAGGACTTAAGCTCTTATAATGTTGCCTCCTCTGATGTTAGATTTTATTATTTACAATCTCCAGACCACACAGACTGATGTGCTTCTATGTGGAATTAGCTGACATATCACATAGATAACTGCTTCTTTTAAGACAAGCTTTTACAAGCACAGAAGCTATTTTTCATGTACTAGCTGGGCACCTTATTTTTTTCATCACACTTTGCTGTAGCATACTCATTTTCAGTGATTTCTCCATGAGGGAAACGTTCTAGTAGGACCATGTCATAAAAACTAATTATTTTTAGACTAGAACTAAGAGGAAGTGTAAGCTCAAAATCCATTCATATGTCTATAGCTTATGTCTGTACCTGATTCACTTTAGGGATATAAGTATTCTTTTATTGGGGAAAATTATAAGCCATCCCCATGGGGAATATGGTAATTATATTGATAATATCATTAATTTAGCTTATGGTATAGACTCTAAACATTATTGAGAAAAGGGAAGTACAGATATATAGGAGACCTTTTTATGGATTATTGATTAAGCAACCATCAGATTAAAAAACTTGAGTGATAAGACACTATTTACACAAACTTTTTCTGTTGGAAACAAAGCAAAACAAAACAAAAACAGTCCTATGATCAAGGATTATCATCCAGGGAAAGTAATCTAAAAATCAGGATAAGCACAGGCTTATTGTGTTTTCTTGCTAGTCAATATGAATGGTTTTACTAGTAGGATCCTCATGCAATCATAGGAAGAGAATTATATTTAATGTTTTATTTATATACAAATTAATATATGAGGTTAAACTATCATTTTTATTCTTATGCATTGCCAGACAGCACATTTTGACGCCTAAGGGCCCCATAGAATACAGGAAAACTGTCCTTTCGGGTTCTCTTTCTCCTTCTTTTTAAAAAATCATTTTATTGGGGGCTGATACAACTCTTATCATGATTAATACATACATCCATTGAATGCAGACCACATTTGCGCATTTGTTACCATCAACTTTCTCATAACATCCTCTTTCTACTTAGAACCCCGGTATCAGCTCCCATATTTCTCCTCTCTCTCCCCTTCCCTTGAACCCTTAATAATTTACAAATTATCATTATTTTGTCATATTATCCATGGTCTGATATGTCCCTTCACCCACTTCCCTGTTGTCCGTATGCCAGGAGGAGGTTATATGTTGACCCTTGTAATTGGCTCCCCTCCCCACTTTTTTAAATGAATTCACCTTCTCTCCACCCTCCAGTATCACCACTTTCACCACTGGTCCTGAAGGGATCATCTGTCCTGAATTCCCCATGTTCCCAGCTCCAGTGTACATCCCCTCGTCTATTCAGATTTGTAAGATAGAATTGGGATAATGATAGTGGGTGGGAGGAAGCATTTAAGAACTAGAGGAAAGTTGCATATTTAATTGTTGCTACACAGTCCCTTAACTGGTTCATCTTCTCCCTGCAACTCCTATATAAGGGGATGTCACTTCACCTATAGATGAGCTTTGGGCCCCCAATCTGTACTCCCCCTCATTTATAATGATATAATTTTTAGTTCTTTGATGCCTCATACCTGATCCCTTTGGCACCACGTGGTCACACAGGCTGGTGTGCTTCTTCCATGTGGGTTTTGTTGCTTCTGAGCTAGATGGGTACTTGTTTACCTTTCAAGCCTTTAAGACCCCAGATGCTATATCTCTTGAAAGCTGGGCTATAGGGTTTTCAAAGCTATTGACACTAGCAGACAGCTCCCTCTTACTTCTGAGGAGCAGCTGGTGGGGTTGAACCACCAGCCTGTGTCTAGTGGCCCAATGCTTAACCCACTATACCATGAGGACTTTCATCTATCAGTCCTCTTTCAATTCGTAATCTGTCTTTATTCTTACAGTATCCACTCAAAACACTTTCCCCAGTCAAAGTTCCTTACATCAGATCGCTTTCCCCCTGGTGTTGTTGTGATTATATGTTGGACTACAATCCACAAGATTGGCAATTGAAACCACTAGTGGCTCCCTGGGAGAAAGATGCAACGTTCTACTCCTAAAAACAATTATAGACTCAGAAATCCATAGGACACTTCTACCCTATGCTTTAAACAGTCACTATGAATCGTCCTCAATCCAACTCAAGTCTGTGGATCTGGGGCTAGCTGGAACCCTGTTCAGACTGAAGTGACTGGAAGCCCATGAAACCGAAAGGTGAGGCAGGAAGCACAGGTCGTTAGAGTCGCATGCATCCTAGGTGTGGGAACATGCAGTCAGCGCCATCCCTAGAGGAAGACACAGAGTTCAAGCAAGCAGAATACCCATGGGAATGAGAGCGAAGTGTCCAGTATTTATCTTATAAAGAGACCACATCCTCATGAAGGTACCATCGGGCTGCCACCTGATTTGCAGGTTGAACTCCTCCAGTACCTTCCTGCAAGTACCATCAAGTTGGCCCACAATCTAAGCACCACAATAATATATATTGGTTGATATTTAATGTTATATCTGCTTTTAACTATAGATATAGACTTCAATTGCTTTTAACATGATGATGGCTTTGATTTGATAATATTTTTGCTCAGGATATTAAGGGCATAATTTTAGGAAGAATGTACCTTTTACTTTTATCATAATGTTTTGTGTAATTTTGACATGATGTTATTCCTGACATCATACAAGAGGACAAGACAGGCATCCTTCTTTTTTTGTTTTCTCTGAGAGATTATGTAAAATTTTGGTAGAATATTCGGTGGAAAATTATTAGCTACACATTAACCTTGGAGCCCTAGTGGTGTAGTGATTATGCATAGTGTGCATATGGTGTGGTTTTCTGCATAATAAGCAGTTCAAAACCACCACAAGCTCCACAGGAGAAAGACTGGCCTTTCTACTCCTGTAAGTAGTTAAATCTCAGAAACCTACAGGAAGTTCTCATGAGTCAGCATTGACTTGATGGCAATGAGTTTAGTATATCTGTAAGCAACCAAGTTTTTTTTTTTAACATGTGGACATAGATCTATTTCGTTTGCTCATTTTTTTCTTGGTCATTTGAAGCATACAGTTTTAAAAATCATAGGCTATGATAGAGTTGTTTGTGACAATACTGTATTATCATTTTCATCTCTGTAGGGTCTGCTTTATATTGTCTAATTTGTTTTCCATTTGTTATGTTGTATCATTTCTTCAGAATGTAGTCTACTTTGGGCAGTGTTTATGTGCACTTGAAAAGAAAGTGCATTCTCAGTTAGGTGCAATGTTTTATATATTTTAATAATGTCAAGTTAGTTGACAGTGTTGTTCAAGGTTTTCTGATCCTTACTGATTTTCTGTCAACTGTCTCTATGAATTACTGAAAGAGGAATTTAAAAGATTTTTTTGTAATAGAGTTCTTTCAGTTCCTCCTCATTTTAAAGTTCAGTGTTTGTTCATTTCATGTGTTTAGAAACTCTGTTCTTAGGTTTATATATATATTTAAGTGTATTCTTCCATCTCAAAAAATATTACCACTGGCATATTTTTTTTCTCTTTATCTCTCATAGCATTCTTTTTTTTGGAAAGCTACTGCTTGTGGATCAAATTGTGAGTTCCCCTCCCCCCCAAATATGTGTTTAGATTCAAACCCCTAAAACTATGGATGCAATCCATTTTGAGAATATGGTTGCATTTGTTGTAAATGGGACCTTTATTAGTGATAAACGAATGTTAAAGTGACTTACTTCTGAGCAATACAAGGAAAAGATTAGATACAGAAGAAAGTGTATTCATCTGTGTATCCCAGAGATTCCCAAACTTATGTGGTCTACTGTCCTCTTAAAAAAATTCCTCATGAGAGGGCAGTGATACCACCTCCCCCCAAATATTGCCTCATGACCTCCCTAGCAATGAAAACCTTTTGTATTCCATCCCAGAATCCAGGATAAAGTGTAGGTATCTGCTCTTACAATGCCCTTAGATCATTCCACGCACCACCTGGGGGTAGTGGTGCCCACTTTGAGAAACCGTGGTGTAGACAAATGAAACCAAGGAGTGTCCAAACTACTATCTAGGTAACCCTGACTTGGACTCCCCCCACCCCGCCCCAAGAACTGTAAGAAAAATGCATGTACTTTCCTTAAAGTCATCCACTTGTGGTATTCATGTTAAAGCAGTACTAGCTAACTCAGACAGCTACTTTCACTACTATCAACCCTATAGCCACTCCTATAACCAATCTTTATAGCTAAAGTTGGGTTCTTATAAATAGCCCATAGTTAGAGCTAACTCTTTCATTCAATCTGACAATTACTGTCTTTTAACTAGTGTGCTTGTCATTTCCTTTTACCTACTTTCTTTCTAGCTATTTTTATTTGGTCCATCCTTCTTTGCCTGACTCATAGTTAGTATTCTATTTTATCTCTATACATACCTCTTCTTTTTATGTGTTGTCTCCCTAGGGAATATACATTGTAAATCACTCAGACTCTTCTTTTAAAGATTATGACATAGCTTCATAAGATGTATGAACAATGAAAAAGAATATATATATTTATTCCTCACACCTGTAATATATCTTAATACTTTCATAGGTCCTACTTTACTTTTGAAAATGGCCAACATACACAGTATGTTAATATTTTGACACCATTGTTTAGCTGTTAAAATGCAGACAAAAGAAAGCAAGTGATTGAGTTACTTCAGGAGTAGTGCCTGGCCTAGTGGCTAAGGCAGCAGTAGAGAGACACAAGAGACTAGAGGACGTTTTAAAGGGCGTGGTTCCCATGCTGCCTAAGATGAGCAAAAAGAATTGCAGTCAAGACAGTGATTGATGGGTACTGAAACCAAGGAATCTAGGAATTGGGTCAATGGGGGACAATATAAGCTTGAACGCAAAGCCATGATATGTCCCCTATGGACACTAAATAAGAAAGAACTGGGGCTGAGCCCCGGTGGCATAGTGGTTGTGCGCAGGACTGTGGCCCACTGGGATGGAGGTTCAATTCCAGCTCACATGAGCAAAGGCTGGGCCTCCTACTCCCACCACCAGAGGTCAGTGATGCCTAAAATAACTTAAAAAGAAAGAACTAATAAGAATCCATACACTTGAATTACAGTGATGACAAGAATTACAGTGATGACAAATATTAAATGATCTATTAAAATATCCAACAGATCTGTCTTGGAAGACGTACATCCATAATGTTTCTTAGCAGCAAGGATGGTGAGACTTGTCTCATATACTTTGGAAATGTTATTGGAGAGTTCGGTCAAAGAAAAAGGACCTCATACCTGGTAATGAGTGGGGTAGCAAAAAAGAGGAATTCCCTCAACAAGGTGGGTTGCTTCAACAACTATATCGATTGTTCAAGAATAAGAACAATCTTGAAAACGGCGTAAAATCCAGCAGTATTTCACTCTCTTGTTCATTGAGTCACTGAATTGGAGCCAACTTAATAGCACTGAAAACCTTTCTTGGTAAGGTTTGACTTAACAGAAAAGAGGCCAAGGAGGTCTAGAAGCCAAAGTCTTTTCCACCCCCATAATCTGTATATAATTTCATTTTACTTGAAAGTGAATTATTTTTTAAAATTATAGGTATTCTTTTATAAAATTTTCCACCTGTGATATCAATTTTTGGCTAGAAAATTAATAAGATTATAAAGAATTAGAGGTATAGAAAATTATATATCTATGCATTTGTAGATCTATAAATCTAAACTTGTAGCTATAAAAGTAAATATATAACATATATAAAATCAGTAAGATATTAATCATTTGATTATAAGTTAATATTATGAATCCAAATTATACAAATTCATAAGAACAATGAGCATAGTCAAAATTGTCTAAAGACGAGATATTGGAACAAGTATCAACTCCTCTTTTGCTACATTGACTCTGGCACAGGCAAGTATTAAACAAAATTACAATAAATTCTTGTGGAACAGTAGCAAAAGTAGGACATTTTCTGCTTTTTCTACTGACTTACCAGAATGTGTTATATTTGATCAGACTCAAAATTGTTAAACAAAGATATGCTACTTTGAATCAAATTTTCTGAATTAATGAGAGCTGGACAAAGAGGCAAATAACTCTAATCTACCAAAGAGACCTTGACGCGCTAAGAATAATTTGGAAACCCTTGTTCCTTTCATAATGAAAGGTTATTGCTTGGCACAGGTGTTTGCAAAAATTTTTAAGACATTTATATTTGTAAGTGAAAATTCTCACAAGCTAAACTCAGGATCCATTGAATATAGTCTATTAATTAGTGTACTTAACATTTCAGCCAGCATAGACATTGCATATGTTTTTACTTAGATGGGTAAAGTTGATATTTTCCATTAAAAAAAAAAGTTTGTGGGCACATGCATGTTTGCGTCCCATCTTCTTTTCCCATATCTTTCTCCTGCTTCCCTCCTTGAAGCTGGAGAGGTTAGGGCAAAACTCTAATCAGGCTCTTAATGACTGGCTTCTTTCAAGGCAAAGACTAGACGCTTTCATTTCAGTTTAATCCCCATGTGGCTATCTTTAAAGTTCATCTGAATTAACATTCAGTGATATTTTTGTCAGCTGTGACTGCAAGCAACATCATTACAGTAGAATAGTAATGCAAATAACTTCGTATAACTCCATTAAATGCCATATTGTTCTATAATGGAAGTGACATTTCATTATTTCTCAAACATCAAATGCATCATGACACTCATTGTCAGTTTTGCTTTAGACACATTAATATTTCTGGCAGATACGATAGCTTCAGGACTAGGATAAAGAAAAAGAATGACAGATAGGGGTATAATAGTTACTAGACACACTTATGAGGGCTGAATAGAAAGGAACCAGGAATAGAGTTTATAATTACCAGTGACCTTATCCATTTTACAGATCAAGAGAAGGGAACCCATCACTCTGACCCACATTTGTCCTCTCTCCCTTAATTGCCAAGGAGATGATCTGCAAGAAGCCCATGCAATCGCCCTGGGATTGTCTGAACTCCCCGGAGTCCCTAAGTGGTGTCAGCAGTTGCAGGTTTGAATCTACCCGGAGGAGACCTTAATGGTATAGTGGATTGCATTGAGGTTGATAACCAATGCAGTGCAAACCCCCCAGGCACTCTTCAAGAGAAAGATGAAGCGCTCTACTCCTACAAAGAATTACCGTTTGGGAACCCTAACAGGACAGTTCTACTCACAGAATTGCCATGAACCACAACTGCCTTGAGGGCAATATACATTGTTTTGAGAACTACTCTGGAAGAAAGCCCTGATCATTTATATTAGAGAAGCCAGCCCTTGACTGTTCCCAGGAGCACAGCTCTGCACTGAAATACTGCATCACTAGGCGTCAGAATTGGCATGGCAGCTGACACCACAGATGAGTCTTGCCAAACTACATTAACATTATTTGTCCAACATATTTTGTTTCCTTTAGGAAAAATTGCTTCAACAGACCTCTTCAAAGTGTTAAAAAGCAAAAGTGTCACTGCGAGGACGAACGTGTACCTCTCCATAGACACCATATTTTCTTCTTTTTGTTGTTATTATGAGTGATATTTTATTCTATTATTTCTTTTTTGTTGCTTTTTGGTTTTTTATGAAGTAATTTTATTGGGGGGTTCATGCAACTCTTATCACAATCCACACATGCATCCATTCTGTCACACTTTTGTATATTTGTTTTTCTCATCATTCTCAAAATGCTTGCTTTCTACTTGAGCCCCTTATATCTGCTCCTTATTTCCCCCTCCCTCCCTGGTTCCCCCATGAATGCTTAATAATTAATAAATTATTATTATTTTGTCATATCTTGCACCATCCAACATCTCACTTCTCTACTGTCTATTACCCAGGGAGAAGGTTATAAATAGATCCTTGCAATCTGTTCTCCCTTTCTACCTCACCTTCCCTCCACCTTCCCATTATCACCCTTCTCACCTCTGATCCTGGGAGGATTTTTTGTCTTGGATTCCCCGTGTTTCCAGTCCCTATCTATACTAGTGTACATCCTCTAGTCAAGCTGGATTTGTAAGGTAGAATTGGGATCATGATAGTAGCGGTGGGGAAGCATTTAAGAATTAGAGAAATATTGCATGTTTCGCTGTTGCTACACTGCACCCTGACTGCCTCATCCCCTTCCTGGGACTCTTCTGTAAGGGAATGTCCAGTTGTCTACCGATGGCCTTTGCATGCCCCACACTGCACTCCCCATCATTCACAATGATATGACTTTTTTTGTTCTTTGATGCCTGATAACTGTCCCCTCATCACCTCATGATCACCCATGCTGCTGTGCTTCTCCCATGTGGGCTTTGTTGCTTCTCAGTCAGATAGCCACTTGTTTTTCTTCAAGCCTTTAAGACCTCAGGAGCTATATCTTTGGATAGTCAGGCACCATAGATTTTCTTTGCCACATTTGCTTATTCACATGCTTTGTCTTCAGTGATTGTCTTGGGAAAGTGAGCATCTCAAGCTGCTAAATTATTAGAACAAAATTTTCTAGTATCGGGGGAGTTCTTGAGGAGGGGGCCATTGTACATGTGTTTCCTTACTATTAAACCTATAAATATATGTACATAGCTCTATCTTCAACCACCTCATATTCATGTAAAAATGACAATGAGAAGGAAGACTGAAAAAGAAAGGATAACTTTGAACTATGGTGTTTGTGAGAAAAATTGAATATAAGGGTAAACTGAAAAGAATTGCTAGTAGAATTCCAATACTTTCATGGGTTTATTCTAAACTAAAACTATTTGAGCAGGACTCCATTTTTAGTGGGTGGCTACAGACAAGTTCTCTCAGCAATACTTAGTTGTAGCAATACTTAGTCATAGTCTTAGTCTCCAACAGTGCCTGAGAAAAAGTCCAAACAAAACAGTGGCATCCAAGAGGACCTGCTTGATCAGTTAAGTTCCAAGCAGAGCTGTCAGCTCAGAAGGTTATAGTGATTCTTTGATGAGTGGGGAGAGTGGGGTGGATTCTAAAGAATCATCTTAATAGAGTTTCTCAAAGGACACAGGTCAACCATGGATAATAATTAGGAGGAATTTTAAGAGATCTAAAGACTGCATTGTCAAGAATGTTTTTTTCAACATAGCACCTGCACCTTCTTCCAGAGTAACAAGGGAAAACCTACAAGTATTTCATTAGGAAGGAAGCCTTAATCCAGTGGTTCTCAAGATGTGGGTCAAAATCCTTTTGAGAGTCAAACAACCATTTCAAAAGAGTTGCCTCAGACCATCGGAAAACATGTATTTCTGATGGTCTTAAGAACCTAGACACCACTCCTCTATCCATCTCCTGTCAGGTCCATCCACAAGCAGATATAGGAGTACACGGCATGGACTGTTACCCATGTTACACCATGCTTCAAAGCAAAGTTTCATTTACTTGTAATTAGAAAAAAATTCACAATATATAATTACACATTGTTTGTGATTAATCACTATGCTTTAATTATGCTCAATTTGTAGCAATGAAAATGCATCCTGCATATCAGATATTGAAATTGTAATTCATAGCAGTAGCAAGATTACAGTTAAGAAGTAGCAAAGATAATGTGGCAGTCATGTGCTTATGTTAATTTTATTATTGAAATGTAGGGGTGGAGTCTAGCCTCTTAATCTGGAGATAGTCATTGAGTAGCCAAAGAGGTCTCTATGTGGGCATGGCTTTCTTCTGAGACTTCTGGGAAATCCCACAATATTTCCCTCGTGAAGATGAGAAGCTATCTTCCCCAGTTGTTGGGAGTTAGTTTCAGAGATGATTAATCACAGACAAGATGGCAGCGTCTTAGAAGCTGAAGGAGCCGGCAGAGAGACCACACGACTTTGCCCTGATTGAGCCAGATCTCTGAAGCTGGGGTGACCACATGGAGACCTCTGCCAGCAATAAGTTGCTTCTGCTGTTGATGGACCTTGAGCCCTGGAAAGGAGGAGCCATGTGGAGACCCTTGCCAGCGCCAGGATTCTGCACCCACTGACCTGTGACTTCGTGAGTTGGAAGGAGACTTTATAGATTGATTCCGG
Source organism: Nesogale talazaci (assembly GCA_004026705.1). Taxonomy (NCBI): domain Eukaryota; kingdom Metazoa; phylum Chordata; class Mammalia; order Afrosoricida; family Tenrecidae; genus Nesogale; species Nesogale talazaci. The sequence continues at coordinate 97,483 of PVJH01002389.1, read as the reverse complement.
GCATATGGGTTAATATCGGACTTATAACCTTGAACTGCACTGGGCTGGAATGCCTTCTCAGTGTCACATTCCTTTTGTATATAAACCCTTTCCTTATATCGATATGTGTGTCTATGAAATTTGTTCCTCTAGTCTACCCAGACTAACACAGATAATAATTTTGTGATTGGGTTCACCACAATGTGTGGAACTGTAAGAAATGGTCAGGACATTAGGAAAGTTGAGAATCACTGCCTTACGCAAATCTGTGTTAAAGAATATATGACCAGAATGCCTCCTTACAAGTGAGACTTGGCCTCATGTACTTTGGTTATCAGAAGATACCAGTCTTGGAAGAAAGGAATGCAGCTTGGTGGAGGATAGGTGGAAAAGAGGAACACCTTCAAGGAGATTGCCTATCTCAGAAGCTGTGACATACTCCCCAAACATAACAATGGCAAGGATGGCACATGATTGGCTCATTTGTATCTAACTGCAACAACAAGACAAAGGAGGGTGTTAGATATACTTCATTCAATAACAGATTATTAGTGTTTCATTGAATAATTCTTAGTATGATCCATACTAATATGAGTACTTAGTATGATACATGCTAATTTAATGTAAGATCTATAGGACAACTCTTTCAAACAGATGGAGAAGAATTTCTCTGCTGCTTTACCTATAAAGTGAAGTTCAAGGAAGAATATGATTGTCTCAACGATATTCATCCTACTAAGAGTAGCAGAGAGGACCTCGACAATCACCCTAGATTAGGAACATTCTTTTCTTCCACACCTTGAGTTCTTTGATTCCCGAAATGGGTGAATGCAACCCTGTTAATTGTCTCTGTAGAGTCACCTGTGCCATTTATTTCGACAGCTTCTCACGAAGGGGCTTCTGTGGTTCCTGTGTTTTAGTTATTTATACCAACAGAACCACTGTTCTACTTTGACAGTACATGATAACACCACAATCTATTATTCAAGTTCAGAGACAAGTAATCACTGAAAATGCTTCTATGCTCTGTGTCTCAATTCGTGAGGGAAGAAATGATCTTTCAGTCTTTATTTTAAAATTATTGCATCTGTATTGTTATTTCCATGGTGGCTGTTTGGTGGCAGATTGGATTGTGTGACGGCGAACTTCCAGGCCATCTATTTCAACCCATCAACCACTTGGAGGAAGAAAGAGGAGGTTTTCTGCTCCCATAAAGGTGTATAGTTTCAGAAGTCCAAAGGAGCAATCATACGCTGTCCTAAAAGGTTGTCCTAAAGCCAGCATCTACTTGATGACAATGAGCTTGTTTGTCTCAATGTAGTGGTCTATTCAGGAAGGTGGGCCAAGTTCCACCAGACATTTGGCTGATCTTTTAAATGAAGAGAAAAATTCTTAATAAGTCCATAGGCAATTTTCTATAGCTAAAATCATTCTAATTTTCTCATAGCCATAATATTTTCTCTCCATAGATATTTTAAAGACCTTCCTTTGTTAGTGCAAGGACACTTTAAATCTTACACATGCATATAGTGTTACTTCCTAGCCCTCCCCCAAAAGTCTTCACCACTCTCCTTTGTTAATGAAAATTTTCCCTCCTGCAGTTCCGGGGTTGCTTATGGCAAATTCACAATAAGAGCTAATTTTCTGGCATGTTTTGACTTACTTAACTATTTTACTCATTTAATAAGTATTTACTATGAAAACCACATATACCTACTCCCACCACCGAGAGCAGTGATGCCCCCCAAAAAATAAATAACAAAATAAAAACCACATATAAAAAATTAAAGGGTATGGAACATAATATACTTTACCTACACATAATATCTTTTACAAAGGTTTATTTCATTTAATGGCTATAATCCTTAAGTTAGTCCATTATTGAATAAATGCATAATTTTAATCTTGCTCTCTTTAAAAAAGTCTCATCTATTTAAGAGAAGGGCCCTGACTAGGAGCTGATATTAGTAAATTTGATATATGCCAAAAATGCTTGTAACATACAGAAGCGAAGCACTCTGGTGGCATAGTCCTTCAATGAGGGAGTGTACGCCCCTTGAGGTAAGCAGCGTGAAACCACCGGCCGCTCCTCGGGAGAAACACGGGCTTTTCTCCTCCCTTAAATAGTTACAATCTCAGAAACTCACGGGGGCACTTCTACCTTCCAGGGCAGAATGGATGGTCAGCTAGAGTGGCTGTGACCTGGCACTGGCTATGTAAGAGTCTCCCTGAGGAGAGACTGTCTCTGCACCTGTATGCAAGCAGGTCATCAGCGTCGGCGTCTTTTCTTCCGTGAAGTTGCCATGAGTTTCGCACGTTCAGTTAGTCATTAATTATTTAACAATTTCACTGTGAAGACTCCATGTGCAGGTTATAGAAGTGTTAAGTAAACTCTTAAGAGATTTAATACCTAGAATATATTGCATCTTTCCGGGTACTTCTTCCCTGTCCTTTGACACAACCTTCAAACTAACCAAATTTTTGATATTTTAAAATATTTTCTTTTAAATTACAGCTATTTGTCGGGTGAAGTGAGAATTTTTCCACAATTATATATACTACAAAATATTGAGCAAATGTTAGTAACTAGCTGCCAGCATCTGGTGTAGACGTCAGAAGTTAGATATTCTCCCTAAAGGCCACATCAATCAGCCTTTGTGCCTCATGCAATAAATAGGCTTGACTCCCTGTTAACAACTCGTTTGGTCCCCATGGACGGACTTCACAGGGCTACTGTTAATGATCTCCAGTCTAACGTGGTGAGCCACATCCAGGAATCTGGGACTTGCTCTTGTCATATGGAAGCCGATACCTCCCTCTCCTATACCGTGTTTCTAGAGCACAACCCTTTCCTGTGACTTATGTCCTTACCTATAATTAGGGGCCTTGCACGCTTCCAAAAGGTATATAAGCTTGGGCAGAATAAAGAAGCTCTCTCTCTCTGTCTCTCTCCCCTGCTCTTGCCTGTCGCTCTCACCCTGACCCTCTCCGCATGCCCCGTGGCTTCCGCTCACCTCCTCCCACTCTCTCTTTCTCCACGGGGACCACCTGGTGGGCTGAGGTGAGCGTGCTGCCATGATTTGTGCCTGAATCTATTGTTCCTCCCTTTCTCGTGCTCTCTATAACTTTACTAAAATAATTATCTCTGTACAATTGCACCTATCGAACCCGTGATGTTTGTATTGGAGGCTGCCTTCCTCTGATACTTATTATTTCAATCCCATATTTGTATAGATTTGGTCTCTCTTGATAACAAATCCAGACTGTGTTCCAGGTGAAGTTCTACTGCACTTGCTTCTAAGAAGCATTCCGATTGTACTTATTCCTGGACAGATTTGTTTGATCTTGGGCCTTTCATTGTACCATCAATATCTTTCGCCAGCACCATAATTCAAATATATTGGTTCTTCTTCAGTCTTCGTTATTTAGTGTTCAAATTTCACAAGCATGTGAGACAATGAAAAATATCATGGCTTGGGTCAGGTACACTTTATTCTTCAAAATGATATCCTTGTTCTTCAACATTCTAAAGGTGTCGGGTGCAGCAGATTTTCCCAATCCAATACATTATATATATATGTGTATATATATAATATGTGATGTATATGACATCTGTGGGAGTCCATAATTGGAAGAAGAGTAGACAATGGAAGAAATATACTTGCTTTTATTTGTTCAGGACAGAGTACTCCTTTCCACTTCCCCTGTGTTTTGATAATAGCGTATACTTTAGCTTGAAGAAATTGTACTTCCTCAATCTAAAATTTGACTCCTTAATGACAGAAGCTGGGTATATTTTACTCAGGTTTGTATATATAAAGATTCCTCTTCATTCTGTTTCTTGGTTCAAGTCTATATCTGTGAAGCATATCGTGTCAAGCCAAGATGTCTTTTCTGAGGTTTTCTGTTTATGTACTGAAAGAGAGATATGTTCTTTCCTCAGGACTGCCTAAACTTGGTTGTTATGTGCCTTCTGCTTGTCTCTCCATTCATCTTTCTCTGGAGTACATTAAGGAAACCCATATGTTTTGGGAAAGAATGAAGAAAATCCCCAGAAGGAAATAAATTTGAGTAATGTAGAAACAAAATCTAGAAAAAAACAAGATGGAGGAAGAGAAAGGCAATGATATTATCTGTGTTTCTGGGGTGCTGGAATCACTTTATATCTTGTATTTCCTTTTATTCACTGCATGAGATGACTTCTTTCTTTTCCTGGAGCTACACTGATCCTGGCTTCTTTCTAAGTTCCAAAGGGATTCAGATTGTCACAAGACTAAGAAAAGCTTTTAAAAGTTTGTGGGGAAATTACATTATCCCTCAATTCAATGTTTTAAATAATTTTATTGGGGGCTCTTACAGCTACTACAACATTCAGTATATCATTTGTATCAAGCACATTTGCACACATGCTGCCACATACCTTTCCAAACATTTTCCACTTGAGCCCTTGGTACAAGCTCCTCTTTAAAAAAAATCCCCTTTCCCCTCGCCTCCCCCTTTTTTAAATGAATCATTTTATTGGGGCTCCATACAACTCCCATCACAATCCATACAAACATAAATCATATGCAGGCCACATTAACACACATATTGTCATCATCACTCTCAAAACATCCTCCCTCCCTCCAGGCCCCCAGTATCAGCTCCCTAAATTACCCTTCCTCCCCCCTTCCCCTTGAACCCTTAGTAATTTACAAATTGATATTTTTTTCATTCTGTACACTGTACAATGTGTCCCAACACTCACTTCCCTGTTGTCCATGTCCCAGGGAGGAGGCTACGTGTAGATCCCTGAAGTTGGTTCTCCCTTTCTATTCCTGCATCCCTCCACCCTCCTGGTATTACCACTCCTATTACTAGTCTTGTTGGATCATCTATCCTAAGTTTCGGATGTTTCCAACTTCACTGTACATCTCCTGGTCTAGCTAGATTTATGTGGTAAAATTGGGGTCATGATGGTGGGTGGGAGGCAGCATGGGAACTAGAGGAAGGTTGCATATTTCATTGCTACTACCCTGTATTTTAACTGGCTTATCTCCAACTTGTAACCCTTCTGCAAGAGGATGTCACCTCACCTATTGATGGACTTTCGGTCCCCAATCTGTATGCCCCCTCATTAATAATAATATAATTTTAGCTAATTGATGCCTGACACCGGATCCCTTCAAAATTCAAAAAAAGCAGCCCTTTCCTAGTCCTTGTTTCTGTGCATTGTATTGTCTGTTGTGGAAAAGCTTTGACACTTGTTAGCTAATAAAAAGTTCCAAAAAGTTCATGGAAAGTTGAATTGACACAATCTGCCTAAATTCCACCACAATTCTTTGAAAATATGAAAAAACTACTCACCAACTTTAGAAGGGAAGTATAGAAACCCAGGATAAATAAAACACTTTTTCTTATAAAGTAGGAGAACTTTCACTTCTAGAATTTGAAACCTATTCTACAGCCAAAGTAATCAAAGCAACTTGATACTAGTACAGTAGATATGAAGAAAATGGATTAGAATTAAGAACCCAGAAATACAGTCAAGTACCTACACATATATGATTTTAAATTAAAGCATCATTGTATTGGAGGTTTTTATAACATAACAATCCATGTATTAGTTGCATCAAGCATATTTTTGCATATGTTGCCATAATTCTTTTCTAAACATTTACTTTCTATTGAGCCCTTGGTGTCAGATTCTCTTTTTCCCCCACCCTCACAACCCCTTGATAAATTATAGATTATTATTTTCATATCTTACACTGACTATTGTCTCCCTTCCCAAATGGGTTCTGGGGAAAAAATTGAGGGGTGTGTGTGATTATGTGTCAATCATTTTGATCAGTTCCCCCACATATCAAATTTTTGATAAAGGATTTAAACACATGAAATAAGGAAGAGAGTATTTTCAATAAATGGTGCTGAAAAAACTGAATCTTCACCTGGAAAAGAATGAAATAGGGCCCATTACCCTTGCTGGATCAAATACAAGTTGGATCAAATTCCTAAATGTAAGCCGCCCCCTCCATAAAGACCATCAATAAAAAAATAGGACAAACTTAAGAGCTCTAAAACAAGGCATAAGCACATGACCAAGCATAACAAAATCATATACACTGTAGAAAACATAAAAAGGCCTGAGGCCCATTGATAAAGGGCTAATTTCCAAGATATAATGAGAACAGCAACATCCTAACCAAAAAAAAAAATACAAATAACTAATCAAACTATGAGCACATGACATGAATAGACACTTTACTAAAGGTGACATCCAGGCGGCCAATGACCATAAGTTGTCAAAGTGAAGAGAAGGTGTTCATGGATGGAGTGGCTCAGCTTCAAGTATTGGAAATCAAGAAAGGTGATTATTTATGGGAATTCATGCAGGGAGACAGCCTTGGGTGGAGTGTTGAAGTTTTTGTGAGTTTATAAGGCCATCTCCTCAAAGATGAGAACTTCTTAGGGTATCTGAGAATGAACAAGTCGTGTAGGAAATTTTTACAACCTGATATATATTCTTGTGAGACCTGAGCAGAGTGAGGACAGGAAGGCATCCAGACTGAGTGTAGTGTGTTAAGAGGCCAAATAGAATCATGAATCAATCTGTAACTGTTCCCTCCTAGATGTTGAAGCCAACATGGTAAGAGGAGGATAATGCATAGGAAAATGCCCAGGACAATGAAGGCGGGAAATTACGCAATACAAGAGAATTGATAAACTAAAACCCCATTGTCATAGTTTGATTCTAAGGCACAATAGAGCAGAATAGCACATTTCCATAGGGTTTCCAAGACTGTAATCCTTAAGGAGCTAGGAACTTCTGATAGTTTAGAACTGTTAAATCTTCAGTTAGCAGTCAATTTCTTAACTATAGTGTTTCCTATGTTTCTCACAGATTAAATAAGTATTATAAAATGTATATAATCAAGGGTCCTGACAGTAAGAGAATGGGATTGATATAGAAATAAGGAAAAAGATAACTAATCTGTGTAATGGATTTTAAAGGACACCTGGTGACCGTGTGGTTTGTATATTGCTGGCAAACCCAAGGTTGGAAGTTTAAGCCCATCAGTGCCTCCATTGAAGAAAGATGAAGTGGCCTACCTCATAAAGAGCTATAATCTTGGATTGCATAAGGAGCACTTCTGCTTTGTGTCATATGGTTGCTGTGAGACAGAATTTACTCGATGAGAGTGGGTTAATAGATGATAGTCGTATCTCTGAAAAAGGAAGGTTTTCAACTCTGATGGCTAAATTTGGGGCATCCACTTGTTGGTAGCTGTGTGGAGGAGGAGTGGAGTCCTAACAATCAATCATATTATAGCCTAATGTTGCCACTGAGGAGGTGGAAGGTGGTCTTTTTGTAAGACAGACACCGAGGCCTTCTTTCTCTCCTCTCTTTTCACTTCCGGCTTGCCTGCGTGACAAGTCTGGCTCTAAGTTGACATGTAGCCCATGGAGCCCATGGAGCATCTAGATCTTGTTTTATCACATTCTTCACTAAAAGGATGCAATGCTCTTTAAAGATACTACCAATCCAAGCGCGGAGGCAAGCAAAGTATAAATCAACCAGAAATATTTTTAGTGCCAAACCAAGAAGTGCTAAAAGAATTATAGGTTATGTCAAAAGTGCAAAGAATCTGGCTTGAATGGGCACCCTGTAGCCACACTATATAAGCAAAAGGAAGAAAAATTATGCCTATTAAATAACTATAAAGATTAATGGGTTTAGGATAGTACTTGGCAAACATGAAATATTTCAAATGGATGTATTTTTTCTTATTTAGGGTAACATGAAATTTCTTTCATAATGATAGTAATGGATAATAGCACATTGAATAAAATAAGAATCCACTAGTCCATAAATTTATGAAGTAATAAAATATGGAAAGTTTGATAGTTTGATGAGTAATATACTTAGTTTCAAAAAGTTCCCCACAAGTGCCAATTTCAAGGTGAAAAGTATAATTTTATGATGGAGAAACTGGTAGACACCCTTTTATTTGTGTGCCTAATATGAATGCTATCCTTAGTGGGGCAGAATTAGAACCATATTCACTGGGAAGAATGCAATGAACTGGAATTTATACTTATGGATAAGTGGATAAAATCAGGAATATTTAAGAGTTTGATGGCAACATTGTAACAATATACACATTTACTTACTGATTCTCTTGTCTCTTATAATATGAATATAGAAGAGTTTTATTTGTAATGTATACTATAGAATTTGAGGATCATAAAAGCACTCTCTTGAAAGTCTACCCTTAATTGATTCTGGAGGATAGTTCTTTATGTTTTATTAGTGGAAATTCTGTAAAACTGTGATTTAAAAAGAGCATGGAAATATATTTTTAACTAAATTAAATATAATAAAAACATAGTAAGTTCATGCGTGACTAATATCCACTGTAAAAAAATCTCACAAACTCTTTAAATAGAGGCAGTCTTCGGGCTATGAGCCAGATCCATTCCTAATTGTTCCATTGAATCAAATAGTAGATATGATTTAGTGCAAGAAGTTTATTTAGTGCAAGAAGCAAACATGCTTCTTGGTTACTAATCACAAGATCAGTAGTTCAATCCTGTGAGCAGCATGGAAGAGAAAGATGAGACTTTCAGCTCCCATAAATATTTACAACCTCAGAAACCCAAAGTCACAGGCCTACTCTCGGGTTCCCACATAGCGGATTCGACTCCTTGGCAGTGAGTTTGGTTTGGGTCAGGGCAAGAAAGGGGCTCTTGTGGTTGGCAGAAGGGGTTGTATTTTGGGTTGTTAACTTCAAAGTTGGCAGTTTGAACTCACTATGGCTGGGAGGGAGGCGAATAAAGCAGTCTGTTGCTGTAAACATTTAGTCTTGGACACCCTCTAGAGAGAATCAGTGTGTGGGAATCAATTTGATAGCAGAAGGTCTAAAAATCCAAATGAGTGCTAGAAAACATTAGAAGCCTTCTAAATAATTTAAAAGTTGCTTGTGTCACAGTGAGGGTTAATTGTGATAAGTCTTATTTTATTAATAATCATTTTATTGGGGGGTTCTTACAGACCTTGTAACAACCCCTAATTCAGCTGTACTAAGCACACTTGTACATATGTTGCTATCATCATTTCCAAAACATTTTCTTTCTATTTGAGCCCTTGGTATCAACTCCTCTTTTTATCCCTCCCTCCCACCTTTTTGAATTCTTCATCAATTACTATTGTTGTGTGTCTTACACTCTCCATTGTCTCCCTTCACCCATATTTCTATTATTTTTCCCCTGGGGAGGGGGCAGTTATATATCCCCCTTTCTCTAGTCATGAGCCAAAGGATACTTGGTCCCCTTTGAAACTGGAAAACAAGAATAAACTTGCAGAAGTATATTGCCAGACATTTCTTCCTCATATGCCTTAGTCTGGAAGATCTTCTCAAACTTGTGCGCCCTACTACTGTAAGGAATTTACTAGAGATTTTAAATCTTTTACATATAAATTGAAAATATATTTTCTTTGTCATTTATCTTTAGATTTTTTAAATCTTTTGCTATTATCATTTTTATGTTGAATGTTTTGAAGTAGTCATTTAACTAACATTATTTTCTATATATGTAAAAGGAAGAAAAATTATGCCTATAAAATAACTATAAAGATGAATGGATTTAGGATAGTACTTGGCAAACACGAAATATTTCAAATGTTTGTATTTTTTCTTATTTAAGGTAACATGAAATTTCTTTAGAAGATGAAGACTTTTTCTATATATTAAATTCATGAAAGAATTCATTATTAGTGATCTCTGATGAGCTTCTAGAACTAAAGAGTATTTGTTTGTGATACAATGGTTAAACAGATGAAATTGAGAGTCGCATAGGACTGGATTTGGGTTTTATTTTTAACCCTGGCCAAATTTATGACCGGGAAGTATAAGTATTAGCCCATTTTCACTCTGAAAAATTTGCATAGTAAGGTATACCTACTGATCTCATGAAATATTGGAAAGCATTTGTAATAGAATTTGGCATATACTAGATACTTGAAAATTATGTGATTAATTTTTATTTTGTAAGACTGATTTTCTGGTTCAATGGCACTACATCTTTGCATTGGAATAAACAATAATGTTGAAATATTATTTTACTGAGTTTTGATAGACTTTGGATAGCACATAATTGCATTTTGAGAGACTGAAAATGTTATTTCAAAATTTATGATAATTTTTAAATCTCCATTTTTTGGATAAAATCACTATTTTATATTGGCTAAATGTGTATGAGCTATATATTCTATGCTTGCTTTTATGTAAAGTAACTTACTCCAAATGTATCAGCTCATTGAAATATTACACAGGTAAAACAGACCTATGAGGATAATTGCTTTGGGTATTATACAAGACAAAATATAACCTATGAACAAAGCTAATTCATATTTTGTAAAAAGAAAACAGACCTAGTCTAAGTCTCTATGAAAGATTAGCTGACTTTCTAAAGTTATGCATATTTGAGTTTGATATCAAAGTCAGTGTAGAAATTGGCTCTATTGATGGCCAGTACATGGTTATTCCGTTTTCAGTGATAAAATTCTCATCTTCCGTACAGGAGGATTTGATTCCCGGCTGATGTTCCTCATCATGGCTGATGTAGCCACCATTCATCAGTGAGGTTTACATGGTTCTGTGATGCTGAACCATTTTCAATGATGTTTCCAGACTAAGACAGACTAAGAAGGTCTAGTAATCTGTTTTTGAAAATCAGCCAATGAGCGCTCTATGGATCATAACTGTAAGTTCTGTAGTTGACCATGGATATGGTCCTGAATTGGCCAATGCTTTGTTTCATTGTGAAAGGATTGCCAAGGGTTCAGGACTTGATAAACAGAGGTAGTGATTTAGCAATAACAATTATTTAATTATGTAAGAAACTAATATTCTTTCCATGAAAGCAACCATAAAATTATATATTCTGATCTTTCCTAGCACTGATACCATTGGTTTATGTTTACATATTTCACACAAACTTTATATTTTCTTCACAAATGGGCATCTACAACCAACTTACAGTGACCTTGTGAAAAATTTTATTTTATTCATTGTCTTTACATAATAAAAAGTGACTATTTGTCACTATGCTTTCACAATATCTGTCAAATGCTTTTCTTGATTAATAATTTTCTCACAAAATTCCATTTGAACTAAAGTATTAGATATTAAACTTTTGACTTAAATTCTGATTTCTCAAGTGCAAATAATTTTTCAATTATATTCTATATTTTATTTCACATCTATTGGAGAGTAGTACCATGTCATTTGTGCTACTATAACACAAATAGTAACATGTTGAAATAAATTTAGAGCTGCTTTCCTCCTCTTTCTTGATCTTTCCAGACTATTTCATTATCATCTTGAAGATTGTAGACAGGGGCAGTTACTTTTTTACTGCCTGAGGGCTTTAGAGGTGAAAGACAGTTTTTTAAGGTATTGCTAGTGGGTTTATTTATTTTGGGAAATAATATTGACAGGAATTCTAGTTCTTGGGAAAATAGAGGAAGGTAGAGATTGTGAGAATAATTTTTGTGAGCTGTCAAAGTCTTTCTGGAATTACTGTCAGGCTCATGGTTTGATGATATTTAAAAATAACCTACCCATGCCTCTGGAATGAGATGTTTTATTTTTGAATGTTGTTAAACAATGCTTAATGTACAGAGCAGATTTTTTGAAGGAGTGGCATGTTAGGATATTAAATAAAAGTATTCTCTGAATTTACATTGGTTGGGGTTTGCACATATTCAGTCAGGATGACTGCGATTTTTATATTGATGGTCACAGGGTTGACCAGTTTCATTCATGTTTTATTGTGTCTGAGTGAATGTACCTTCCAAACACTTCAGAATCATCAGGATGATTTACATGAACAGAAGTTAAATTCAATCTCGATTTGAGAAAAGATTTGTTATTATTTTGACAATGTGATATATTCCAGAGGTGGCAATTTATACATTTCAACAGCCTCAAAATTTAGTATAGTTTTTATTACTACACAATGTTAGAAATTAATTTTATGATTGTTGATGGATACTCGATAGTGTTTAGAGTCTTGGTAAAATAGTTTTCAAGATAGGTGTTTGAGTAATAAAAAATGTACAGATTTCATTTCTCTTACAAGAGCAGTCTTATCTGAAATGCAGTATTGCATCCTGATGTAGTGCAGTCCATAGAGCTGCACCAAGTTGGAGGAAGAAAGAAATGTGACTGAGCCCAGTGGTGTAGTGGTTGAGTGCAGGACTGTGCCCCACTGGCTTGGTGGTTCAAATCCAGCAGCAGATCTCCAGAAGCAAAGCTGGGCCTCCCACTCCCACCAGAGGGCAGTGATGCAACCCCCCCCCCCAAAAAAAGAAAGAGATATGTTTAGAAGGTACAGCAGCAACATGCTCATACATGGCATTGGCATGAGTTTTAATTGACTCAACAGCTGTGGGTGTGTTTGAGTAATATTAAAATTTGTTTTCCTTTCCAAATTACTTTCCAAATTCCAATTTCCAATTCCTTTCCAAATTCTAAAGGGCCCTTGTAGTGCATTAAGATAATTCAGGGATGATAACCACAAGGTCAGTATTTGAAAAAGACCAAGTTCACCAAAAGAAAGAGATGAGGCTGCCCATTCCTCTAAAGATTTCTAGCTTCAGAAACCCCAAGGAGCTGTTATACTCTACACTGACTCTTCTTTATACAGGTTTTACTCTACTCTACCAGATCAATGTGCTTCAAAATCAACTAGATGGCAGTAGATTTGGTTACTATCTGAAACAGATAGTATTTTTTATCACCATTCTTTTATCTCAGTTGCCCATTGCATTTTCTTTTACCATAGAATTAAAGCAGAGAAAATTCTAACTATGAATCCAATGTACTGAGAGTCTTTTTCTCTGGACATTTTGTTGGACAAGAGTAGGCCGAAGACTAAGGAACTGGTGATCAATGAGTCAGATGAACATCCACGCAAGGCAAAAGCATAGATTTTTCACAGCACCTACATATATTAGAAGACAGCCATACCTCCGAGGAAATGCCCTTTCTGTTGCATCAAGGCTCTGCTCTGAGTAAGCATGTGCATCACACCCTAATCTTCTTACCATAAATCAGCTCCTCAGAGAAAATCCCATTATGGAGTTGATTAGATTGTGTCATGTCACATCATGAGCGATTGCTGGCTCTTAACTGTCAAACAACTTAGAATCATCCCCAACCAAATTGACACAAAATCCAGCTATCATCATCATTAAATATTCAGGGAAGAAATCTTTAAAAGATAAAAGTGGATGTCGGAAACTATTTTAGACTTGTTCTTGAACATGAACTATTAAAGTGAAAGGAAGAAATAATGAAGCAAAAGATCTGAACTCCTGTTCAAAGTACTTTGAACTTCTATTGAAAGAGTTCATATGAAAGAGGACATGGGTTGTGGGGGAATAAGGTACTAACCAACCCAAGGGGGTGGTATTGTTAATATCTCCACAGAGGAGAGAGAGAGAGGGACCAGACTTCAATCCAGTTCTCCAAGACTTGAATGCAACATAAAACCATGAAACAGGGAATCAATAGAGAGCTCTGCAGAGCTGCCCCCAATCCCAACCCTGTGGACACTTATGCTCTGCCCAGAAGAATGCGCTTCAGAGAACAGCACTGAAGCTACAGTTCAGGGAGATGGATGAGTCTGATCAGAGCACACAGGAACAAATGAAGAGGGAAGGAGAGACAGTGGAACACATCCTGGCCCAGCAAGCCCCGAGGAGCCAATGCATGGAGAGGACCATAGAGCCAGCCCCACCATGAGACGCATCCCTCACTGCACTATGAGAGCCAACAGTGGAGACACAGTGCAGGAATTATGTCTGATCCGACCACATCAGACTAGGGTGAAACACTAAGTACATGCAACAGAGCAGCAAGGGGAGCAAATGAAGTCCTCAAGTGAATACCAAAAATAGACTTTGGGGTCAGAGCATGGCACCCAATCAGACTTGACCTGAAAGCATTCTCAAAGGTCAACAAACAAACTTGGAACTATTTATAGACCTTTCTTTTTTGTTGTGCTGATTGCTGTGTTTTCTTTTGTTTGCTTTTCTTTGTCTTGTTTTTATGCTTATCAATGTGTTGGCATGTCTCTTTAGATAAGATAGGTGGGATAAACAATCTGGAGGAGAAAGCAATTGTTTCTGATGCACATGGGAGAGGAAAGGCAGGGAAAGGAAGTGGGTATTAACAAATCCAGGCACATGGAAACAACAAGTGATCTAAAATAGATGGCAAGGAGGGTATAGGAGATCTGGTAGGGCTTGATCAAGGGCAATGTGACCAAGAGAAATTACTGAAAACCAAATGAAGGCTGAGCATGCTAGTGGGAAAAGAGGAAATTAAAAGGAGGAGAGAACTAGGAGACCAAGGACATTCATAGAGGTCTAAATACAGACTTGTACATATGTAAAGATATTTATATATAATGATAGGGAATTCAATCTATATACTTATATTTCTATGTTAAGTATTAGGGTAGCCGATGGACTTTGGTTCTCTACTCAAGTTACTCCCTCAGTGCAAAAACTGACATTCCATGATGCTCACCTTTTGCAACACAAACACTGAGGACAAAATGGGAGCATAAATAAATGTGGTGATGAAAGCTTATGGTGCCCGGCTATCAAAAGATATAGCACCTTGGTTTGTCTTAAAGGCTTGTGGATTATCAAGCAGCAATGTATATGAGAAGCACAACTAAGCCCACATGGAAGAAGCACACCTGCCTGTGTGATCGTGAGGTGTCAAAGGGATCAAATAACAGGTACCAAAGACTCAGAGTGAAAAAATCATATTGATATGAATGAGAGGGAGGGCAGGGTGGAGACTCAAAGCCCATCTGTAGACAATTGAACATCCTCATACAGTAGCATCACAAGGAAGAGATGAGACAGGGTGCAGTATAGCACCGAGGAAACACACAATTTTCCTCCACTTCTTTAATGCTTTCTTCCCCCACTATCAGGACCCAAATTAGTCCATACATATCTGGCTAAACCAGAACATGTCCACTGGTACAGATAAGAGCTTACTATACAGAGAATTCAGGACAGATAAACTGTTGTTGGAGAGTAGCGATACCAGGAGGGTAGGGAAATGTGGGGGGAGAAAAAGGAAACTGACCACAGTAATTGACATATTGCCTCTTCCAGGGGGATAGACAACAGAAAAGTGGTGAAGGGAGACAGCAGTTGGTTTTATACATATATACAAACTTATATATATATATATATATATATATATATATACAAGTCCATGAGGCAGAGAAGGTGAGAGAGGAGGTAAATTAGCTGATACCAAGGGCTGAAGTAGAAAGAAAATGTTTTGAAAATGATTATGGAAACATGCACAAATATGCTTGACACAGTGAATGTATATATGGATTGTGAGAAGAGCTACAAGACACCCCCCTCTCAATAAAATGACTTTTAAAGGAAAAAAATTCAAAGGATTTCTAGAAGACAAAATAAAATGTTAAAATGAAATGTGCAAACAAATTTGATTAGGAAACAAAAGGGAAAGAATACCTTTCATATTTCTTAAGCTGAAATACTGAGTGAAAAATCGAAGTCTCAGTTTTCAATATTGAAATATTCTATAGACAAAATACAAAATGATGTAGGAAGCATCAAATAGTATGAAAGGAATACACAGAATCATTTTAACAAAAAGAACTGATAGATATTTAATTATTTCAAGAAGTAGTATATGATCAAAAATATATGGTATTTAATGGAAGAATTCCAAGCTAAAATTGGAATTGGTATTGATATAAAACAGACTTCAGGATATAATGAAAGCCAAAGTTTTCTACAAACTCATGTTGTGCTGGCTGTACTCATTTGTGTAAGGCAAGAAATTTTGGACTTGGCTACCTGAACAACCGACTCGAATAAATACATGTTCGTGCCCATTCTGAAGAACAGATATCATTGATCATGTGCAAGCCATTATTTTGAAAATAATTTAAAAACCATTGGAGCAATCCATGCTAGGAACTTCCAGAAAAGTAGGCCAAATTCAAAAAAGACATGGAACACTGCTATGCCACATAGGTCTTGACTAAAAAGAAAGAATACCAGAAAAATATGTACTTGTGTTTGTTGACCATGCAAAGATATTCAACTGATTAGATCATAATAAACTTTGAATAATGTTGCAAAAATGGAAATTCCAGAGCTTTTCATTGTCCTCATGAAGAAGCTGTATAGAAGTCATCAGAAAGTTGTTCAGACAGAGCACTGGGATACTGAATAGTTTAAAACAAGAAAAGGTGTGTATCAAGTTTGAATGCTTTCACTCCAATTATTTCATCTGCATGCTGAGCACAGAGTCTGGAAAGGTGGGCTATGTGAAGAAAAACATATGATGAAATTTACTAGAAGGTTCATTAAAAATATTAATTGCTTGCTGAAAGTGAAGAAACATCAGGAGCTATGGATGAAAATCAAAGATTACAGCTTTTATTATGGATTACATCTCAAAGTAACCCAAACTCCCAATCCACGGACATGGGAATGATTCTGATTCCTAGTGAATCTGTAGGAAAAAGCGAAACTAGTTCATAATATTTCCTATAGCGCTGATCTTCAAGGGATGAGAAAACTGTCTTTCTCCAGTGGGAAGCAGCTGATGGCTTTAAACTGCTCACCTTGCTGTTACAGACCAACACTTTGCACACTACACCAAAATAAAAACTTTCTCAGCTAAACCAATGCACATCATGATACACAAAGAATAATTTGAAGTTGTCAAGGATTCCATTGCAATTGGATTCACAGACATTGCTCATAAAAGAAGTAGTCAAGATATCAAACAATACATTGCATTGGGCACATCTGCTCCAGGCACTCTCTTTAAAGCGTTCCAGAGCAATGATGCTAGGTTTAGGACTGAGGGCCACTGACCCAAGCTATGGTTTTTGAGTTGCCTTGTGTGGAACAGGGACCATGAATAAGGAAGACAGTAGAAGAATTGACGCATTTGAATTGTGGTTAGGAAAAATATAGTGAAATTACCTTGGACTGACAGAAAAAAGCAAATCCATTTGTCTTAGAAGTAGTACAGAGGGGATTGTTCTTAGAAGTGGACATGTATTTGTTAAAGGATATCATAATCCTGGTAAAATAATTGGTCTGTGATAAAGAGGGAGATGCTCAATAGGACAGGAGGATATAGTGGCTGCAACAACGGGCTCAGACATAACCATCGTTATGAAGGTTAACCCACACCAGCACTGACTTCTCACTCTGAGTGAGAGCCAGCTTCACCAAACAGCAGTGAAACACAAACTTTTAGCATCACCAGGTACTTCATGACACTTTCCAGAAAGTCGATTTTCTTCAGTGAATGGAAGATCATGCTCAATAGATTGAGTACACAAAAGATGTGTAGCCTCACTTTATAGATAAAGGTGCTTAATCTTATAGCCATTATAGATATTAAGGTATCTATGTGATTTAGTCCTACTCAATTTTCCTATGAATTTTTGTCTCTTCTTTCCTCACAAAATTATGTCAGTTCCTCAGTATGTTATGTAAATCTTTTGTTAGCCTAACATACCTGCTCAATTTCTCAATCATCCTTGCTTCTTTCCTCCCTTCCCCACATTTGGCTCCTTAGTGCTCTACCAGTCAATATTTTCACACTGCCTCTGACCTCTAACTCACACAGACTCTACACTTAACAATTACTGAGAGAAGAAATCAGAAATGTTTTCTCTCCCCCCACCTCAGTGACTTTGGTAGTGTCTATACTGGACTAAGGCATCTGCTTCTACATTTTTCTCATTCTGGCAGACTCTAAGAATCTAAATAGAAAGATGAAATCCTATTTACTGTATTCCTAAAGCAAAGTCCAGATAATTTTAGTCACACAATAAACAAGAAGATAAAATATAACCAGAGAAATTAATAATAGAATTAAAAACTTGGCTCACTGGTTTTTATCTATATAGACATCCTTCTAAATGTAGACATATAATATAGATAGCTTGCAAAACAGTATCGTTTTCCAAGCAAGAAGTAAAATTATGGTTTCATGGTTAGATAGTGTCTCAATGAGTGTAGGTGTATATGTATATAATAGTTCTCAACAGCTATTAGTTTTATAGCATTTTTGTCACTACTGAAATAATTTATTCAATCTCTATTTTCCCAAGGTTTAGCATTCTTATATATATTTATTTTAATTAAAGGATCATTTTACTGGGGGTGCTTATAGTTCATAACAATCTATACATTGATTATATCAAGCATTTTTGTGCATATGTTGCCATCATTATTTTCTAAACATTTACTTTCTATTTGAGCCCTGTGGCAGTCATGTGCTTATGCTAATTTTATAACTGAAATGTAGGTGTGGAGTCTGGCCTGTTAATCAGGAGAAAGCCATTGAGTAGCTGATGAGGCCTCTGTGTGGGCATGGCTTTCACCTGAGACTCCAGGGAAATCTTGTGATAGTTCCCTCATGAAGATGAGACGCTATCTTCCCCAGTTGTTGGGAGTTAGTTTTCAGAGATAATTAACCATAGGCAACACAAGATGCAGCCTCCAAGAAGATGGAGGAGCCAGTGGAGAGACCACCTTTGCCCTGATGAAGACAGACCTCTGAAGCTGGAATGGCATGCTGTTGATGGACCTGAGCCCTGGAAGCGAGGAGCCATGGGGAGACTCCTGCCAGCACCAGAATTCTGCACCCACTGACCTGTGACTTCCTGTGTCTGAAGCAGACTTTATAGACTGACTTCGGGCACATGGGTTAATATTGGACTTATGACTTTGCACTGGACTGGATTGGAATGCCTTCTTAGTGTCACATTTCTTTTGTATATAAACCCTTTCCTTATACCTATATGTGTGTCTCTGAAATTTGTTCCTCTAGTCTACCTGGACTAACACAACCCTTTGTTCTAGATCCTCTTTTCCCCCTCCCTCCCCTCTCCCACCTTAGTGACCCCTTCATAAATTATAAATTATCATTATTTTCATATCTTACACTGATCGCTCTCTCCCTTCTCCCACAGTTTCTGTTGTACATCCCCTGGTGGTGGTTATGTGCCCATCATTGGAGTCAGTTCCCTGTTCCCTCCTCTCCACATCTCCCTTCTACTCTCATGGAATTGCTACTCCCATTCCTATTTCTGGATTCCACATTCCAGGAGCTCTTATCTCTATCTGTACCTGTGTACATATACTTGTCTAGCCCACAATGAAATATGGTACTGGATTCATGATAATGGGGGATGGGGAGGAATGAGAAAGTCTCAAGGAACCAGAGGAATATTGTATACTTCATCTGTGCTATAATGTAACCTGGCTGATCCATTCCTTTCTTGTGACTCTTCTGTGAGGATATGTCACATTGTCTACAGATGGGTTTGGTGTCACTTCTCCCACACTCCTCATTCTCAACAATATGGTACTTTTTATTTGATCATTCTATGTCTTCTGGTGCCTGTTATCCCATCAACATCGCATGATAACAAAGGCTGGTGTGGGTCTTCCATGTGGGCTTGTTTCTCTGCTGGATAGCCACTTGTTTAACTTCAAGCTTTTAAGATCCTGGACGCTATACTTTTTGATAACCAAGCACCATAAGCTTTCTTCACCCCATTTGCTTGTGCACCGTTCTGTCTTCAGCAATTTTGCCAGGAGGTTGAGCATCACAGATTGCCAGGTTGTTAGAACAAAGTGTTCTTGTGTTGAAGCAGGGCTTGAGCAGAGGCCCAAAGTTCATCCACTAACTCAGTGTATAAGTAAGGTGACCAGACATCCCACTTTTTAACAATTTGTCCCACATGCTGTGGCATTTTAAAATTAAATAAATGTATTACAATACTATTTTTGCATTCTATGAACATTTTTGTTGCTCCAAGTAGACCAAATTTTTAATCAAGAACCCCCTCTCCTCCCACTCAATGATGTCCCGCTTAAAATCTGGTCATATTATAAGCACGTAAATAAATAAATAAATAAATTCCAATACTTCTACTTTTATGAATTAATGTATTTACATTTGTACACATCTATGCTTATACTTCTTTCCATAGCTTTGCTTCCTAGATCTTGCCTGTTTCCTTTTACCTTCCTCCATCACACTTGCTATTCTTCTTCCCCTTAGTAATTCCTTTCAGCAAGATTACTGTTGCTCCAACACCTCCAGAATCTCTACATCCCCCTTGTTGCTGGTTTTAATTCCCTAGTTGTTTCCCTGTCTATGGCGTTGTTTGCTCAGTGTTCCTTTCCACTGCCACCTCCTCCTCCCCCCAGGTCTCTCTGGAACCATCAGTCCCATTGCATTCTCCTCAAGCTTGCTTCCAATGCCTATCTTATAGGAAAAACTAAATATAATGGAGATAAAACAAAAAGAAAACAAAAGATTGAATAAAAAGATAAAAAAGAAGAAATAGAAAATAATAATTAGGAAACCAAAATTTTAAAAACGTGCATAATTCCATGTCTGTCTGCTGACCTTTATGACTATCTCCCCATGGTTCTGGGGATATTCTGGGAACTGTTATTCTCTTGGTGAAGTCTTTCAACACACCCAGGTGTTTTACCCTTAATATATCCCACTTGTCGATTTCACTTTCACCCCTTCCCTATTGCAATTAGCCTATGTATTCCCTGAGCCAAGGTTTTTAGGTTTCTGGCAGTTTCTTCATTGGTGATCCTGATATTTGGGGGTTTTACTTCTATGTCTGTGATATACCTGGAGTTTGTTCTTGGATATGGGGTGACATAAGCATCTTGTTTCACTTTTCTACAGGTGACCAACCATTGTTTCTAGCACTATTTGTTAAATAGGGCATTCAACTCCCTATTGATGCTTTGGGAGCCCTTGTTGAAGATCAGTTCTATATGCTAATGTCTATTTCTTCTTTTGTTATGGATATGTTGAGGTTCTTGGCCTCTCTCTGAGATGAGCTGGGGAGGGATTGTTTTTCCAAATACTTATCCATGTCATAGTACTTTGTGATTATCATTTTATCATTGGGGGGATTATCATTGGGGTCCATTGAAATTTCTCCTGTTGCATCCCTCATCCTGGCTATTGATTTTTGCATTTTACTTTTCTTAGTTAGGTTTGCCAGTGATCTGGATATTCTGTTGATCCTTTCAAAGTACCGACCATTTTTTGCTGCATTGATTTTTTTGCATTATTCTCATATTTCCACTTGTTTATCACATTTTGGACCATAAGATGCACCTGACCATGAGACATATCTAATTTTTAGAGCAGGGAGAGAAGCAGAAATATTCTGAATCAAAAATTACCAGTATACTAAATTATTTATTACAATAAAATGAGATACAGTAATATTTAACAGTGTAAAGTCAACAGTGGCGTTAGGAACCATCACCACTTTCATTGACAAACAAGGAAAGACTATTCACTGCAGGTCTAGGGTGCAGGAAGGGGTGGAAGACATAATCCCATTTGATCTTCAGAGGGGTTAGTGGAGCCAGCAGGCAGACACAGTGAACTTAGAGCACTTCAATCGCTTTGTGGGTGAAACCAAATGGGGCCATCTATACCTGAACCTTTCACATTGGATCTCTTTTTAGTATCCAGGCTTTCAGGTCTAACATCAGGAGTGCTGGATGGCTGATTCTATCTGGGTTCCCTCTTTTCTTAGGTGTAGCATTTTCTACATTTCCATCTAAAAATAGATGGAAAATAGAGATTCACAAACACAGAAACTGCGGGATACATCTACAGCATGATCTGATTTATGCTAGAGTCTTTAGCAATCAAATAGTTGATAGTCTGCATTTATAGAAACTAACAGGAAAAGACATTTTATATAATTAAGAATAATAGCAACAGTAGCCATGTGTAACAAATATGTGAGAAGAAAAACACATGAATCAACATTTTAAATATAATTGAAAGCAAGTATACAGTACAACAGTATATATTAAAATTACTTTCTATAAAAATATAACATAGTATAATTCATATAATGATTACTTTGAAAAGATGGTTAAACCTTTAATACTCTAAAACTCCAAACCAAACTCACTGCCAGTGAGTCCATGCTGGCTTATAACTAATCTATGCTTTTCTGAGATTGTAACAGTTAGTGGGAGTAGAACGCCCTGACTCTCTCCCATGGAGTTGAGTGGCTAGTGATTTCAAACTGACAACCATGCAGATTGCAGCCCAGTGCAGAACCACTTCAGTATCTTGGCTGCAAATTTTACTACTAGGAAGATGCAAACCATGTGAAAAATGCTGGAAGTACACCAATTTATCAACCACAGAGCACCTTGTACATTTGCTGCCATCATCATTCTAAAAACATTTTCTTTCTACTGGAACCCTTGATATCAGCTCTTCATTTTTACCCCTCCCTCCCCACCATTCTTAACTCACAAATCCTTGATAGTTTATAAATTAGTATCATGTTGTCATGTTTTACACTGTTCGATGTCTCCCTTCAACCACTTTTCTGTTGTCATCCCCCCTAGAAGGGGATTATATTTAGACCCTTGTGATTGATTCCCCCTTTCTACCCCACCTTCCCCTTCCCTTCCTGGTATCACTACTCTCAATATTGGCTCTGAAGTGTTTACCTGTCTTGAACTGTTTCCAGTTCTTATCTGTACGATAAGAAATTCGGCTTTAGCCGAATTTAAGGGGTAGAATTGGGATCAAGACAGTGGGGAACAGAAAGCTTTAAAGAACTAGAGGAAAGTTGTATGTTTCATTTTGCTAAACTGCACCATGGCTAGCTCTTTTCCACCCCCCAATTCTTCTGTAAGGGAATGTCCAGTTGCCTGCAGATGGGCTTTGGGTCTCCACTCTGCACTCCCCCTTATTCACAATGACATGATTTTTTGTTCTTTGATGCCTGTGTTTCTTCCATGTAGCTTTGCTGTTTCTCAGCTAGATGGTCACTTGTCTTCAAGCCTTTAAGACTCCAGATGCTATATCTTTTTTAGTCAGGCACCATCAGCTTTCTTCACCACATTTGCGTCTGTATCCACTTTGTCTTCAGCAATCCTGTCAGGAAGGTGAGCATCATGAAATGCTAGTTTAATAGAACAAAGTGTTCTTGCATTGAGGACATGCTTAAGTAGAGGATCAATGTCCATTTGCTACCTTAATACTAAACTAATAAATATAAGCACATAGATATATTTACCCATCATCATATAAAATATATTTACATATGTATATGCCTGTTTTATCTACATTTCCATGTTTACAGTTAAAACCAACTTTTTGTTAAAATGTAAACAAATCCTGGATTGATGGCAAAAATTGCCAAAACATACATTGGCTCAAACAGTTATTAAAATAATGAATTCTACTCATAACTCAGAAGGTCTACTGCTATGTAGAGAAATCTGGATATAATGGGTTATGTCTTGGATTCTTATCACCAGGACAGCAGTTTTACAACCAAAATGAAAAAGGACCCAGAATCCACTGAATACATCTAGGTTATTTTTAATGTATAAAGTATATAAACATTTTAAATTATAATTAAAACTATCATCTACTCCATGGGAGAAAAACTAGGCTTTCTACTCTTACAAAAATTTGGAAACCCACAGGGACAAATTTAATCTGTCCTAATGGATTTTTACAAATCTCAATAAACTCATTAGTGAATTTGGTGTGTTTGAATGATAGCAAAACCACCAAAATTAAACCAATAATAAAAATCTACATCAATGTGATGCATTTGTTACTACAGAAGGCTGAATTCTCAAGAGGGTGAAATAAAGAATAAAAGGAGAAATTATTGTCATCTGTTAGGATATATGAGAATTTGTATTATTCTTCAAAAAACAACATCAGCATTATTTGCAACCCAAATGAAAAAGGATCAAGAATCCACTAGATACATTCAGGTTATCTTTTAATGTATAAAGTATAAAAAACTTTTAAAATTATAATTAAGGGCTGAGCCCCGGTGGCATAGTAGTTGTGCATGGGACTGCGGCCCACTGGGATGGAGGTTCAATTCCAGCAGTGGCTGTATGGTACAAAGGCTGGGTCTCCTACTTCCACCACCAGAGAGCAGTGATGCCCAAAGCAAAAAAAAAATTAAAATTTTGAGTAATTCTTCATATATAGAATTTTTACATCATAATGCTTAACTTTCATGAATATATAACTCATTATAGCCAGGAAATTAGATTCATCCATTAAACATTTACTGAATTATTTTTCTAGGTTGAGTTTCCATATATCTTAACATTTGCCTATGTATATATTTTACAAAGAATGAATTTCAAGTGTGCTATGGAACTCACTGGGGATAAAAATGAGATATGGGCTGACCCCTGGTGGCCTAGTGATTGTGTGCGGGACTGCTGCCCACAGGGTTGACAGTTCAAATCCAATAGCAGCTCTCCAGGAGCAAGACTACTCCCACCAGGGCAGTGATGCCACAGAGAGAGAGAGAGAGAGAGAGAGAACATAAAAAAAATTTTAAAAAGATATGATGGTATGTGCATATGTCTGCGTGTGCATGTGCATGCATGTGCACATGTTCTGGAAGGTGGGTTGTTGTTGGGCATTGGCAGGAACTAAAATTTAAACCATAATGGCATTGCCACTTATGAAGTCTAAACACATTTACCCAGCTTTGGTAGATATAGGGTTAGTGTCAATAGCAGTGGTGTGCTCAAAATCTTCAGCACTGTCTCCAGTGACTCTACTACAGTACACAGTGGCTATACTACAGTTCACTGCTTTAGGAAATTAATTTAAGGAAGGCTTTACAGAAGACATGATCCCTGATTTTTTTAAATCATAGATAACAACTTTCCATCAAAAAGTAGATGTGCACTCAATCAAGAGGAAAAACATGCCAGGTGGAAGGATATAAATATATATAAACCTATATGTGCAACATAGCATGACCAGTTGGAGGGACTGAACTTAGTCTAATGTAGCTGGAGAAAGGAGCCCAGTTATCATAGCAGCTTATAAGCTGGATTGCTAACCATACAGGCAGCAGTTCAAAACCTCTAGCTATTAGAGAAAACTATGAGGTGCTCTGTTTCCATAAATCTTACAGCCTAGAAAATCCAAAAAAGCAATTCTTTCCTGTCCTGTATGGTCATTATGAGTAGGACCTGACTTCTTTGCAGTGAGTTTGGTCTGTGTGATAACTGTAGAACAGGCTGTAAATGAAACAATTATTCTCCAAGTAGTATGAAACTAGAAGTAGGATCATGGAAGGAAACTTATGCAATGGTGTAGGTGTGAGATTGTAGACATTGAAAAAAAAGGCTAAAAGGAGAAATATGATTCAAAAGATACTGAAATATATGCATTAAAACATATTAATGGCTGAGCCCCGGTGGCATACTGGTTGTGCGTGGGACTGTGGCCCACTGGGATAGAGGTTAAATTCCAGCAGCAGCTCCACAGGAGCAAAGGCTGGACCTCCTACTCCCATTTCCAAAGGGCAGTGATGACCCCCAAAAAACCAAATATATATCTATATATACACATATATACATATATATAAACAAGGGAGTAACAAATATTGCTAAAATTATAGCTAACTGAGGAGAGGCAGTGCCTTTTCATGAAAAAAAGTAAAAGAAAAAACAATGAAGAAGCCTAAACTATAGTTCCCCCTCTTGAAGTTTCAACTACAAAGTAGGAGAAAGAAATCTGAAGCACTAGGTTATAGCAAAAAGCCTTCATTTAAAAAAAATAATTTTATTGGGGGGTTGTACATAGCTCATCACAATACATATATACGTATACTGTGCCAAGCACCTTTGCATGCTTTCTGCCGTCATCATTCTCCAAATTTCTGCTTTTCCACTGAACCCTTGGTATCAGCCCCTCATCCTTCCTCCTTGCTCCTCACTCCCCAACTCCCTCACAACCCTCAATACTTTATAAATTACTATTTTGTTACATCTTACGTTGTCTGATGTCTCCCCTTGCCCACTCCTCTGATGTCCTTCCTCCAGATAGGAGGTGGTGCAGTGAAGTAGTGATGAAACATACAACTTTCCTCTACTTCCTAAAGGCTTCCTCGCCACAGCTATCATGGTCCCAATTCTACCATGCAAATTCAACAGAACTGGAAGTGGTACATTGGTATAGATGGGAATCAGAGATACAGGAAACCCAGGACAGATGAACTCCTCACGACCAGTTAGTGAGAGTGGAGTTACCAGGTGGGTGGAGGGAAGGTGGGGTAGAGAGGGGAGCCAATTACAAAAATCTATACATAATCTCTAGCTGAGAAGTAGCTGAGCCCATGTGGAAGAAGCACACCAGCCAGTGTGGCCACAAGTTGTCAAAAGGATCAGGTCTCAGGCATCAAACAAGAAAAAAATTCTATCACGGTGTGTTCCCCTTCCCAAGATGATCACTGAGGACATGTGTGTGTGTGTGTATGTTGGGGGGGGGGGGGCATGAGCAAGAGTGGTGAAGAAAGCTGGTGGTGCCCGACTATCAAAAGATAGAGTGTCTGGGATCTCAATTTTTATATTAAAGCTCTAGAGTGCAACTAATAACTAATAAACAACAAAGGAGATTAACCTAGTTAGCACAGCCCAAGAATCCTGCTATGTAGAAGGTGCTAACCTGAGCACTGGCGATGTAGTAGTGACTGGGCCGACATGGTACTTCCCTTACACTCTAATAGGAGAAGGATATGAGAAGGTTGCTCTGAGTCAAGATCTCCTCAATGACGTACAACCACAACAGAAGCAAGGCATTAAAATCCTATTTACACAAACGTGTATTTGTTAGTGAGGAAAACTCTGAAAAACGAGTCTTATCGAGATTTTACTAAGCTGCCTATTAAGCTGTTGTTCTTGGTGTTGCTGTTTCTAGGGGCCACTGAGTTGGTTCCTACTCACAGCGACCCTAGGACAACAGAAGGAAACACTGCTCTGTCAACCAATCTTCTTGAGAGTCTTCCTCTTTTTATGTTTTGGCTCCTCTTCCACATTACCAAATATGATATCCTTTTTTTCAGGATTGGTCTTTCCTTATAACATGTGCAAAGTACTAGAGATGAAGTCTCTTTATCCTTGTGTCTAAAGAGCATTCTGATCATACTTCTAATACATACATGCTTGATTTTCTTTGTTTTTGTATGTGCCAGTTCAGCAGGTCAGATGACAGACTTCGGGCTTCAGGGGAAGATGAATCAAAGGTCACAAGTAAGAAGGCAAGCTGCTGATGACCCCTAAGATTGCCCAGTTAGAGGAAAATTAATCCAAGGTCAACAAGTAACATGGAAATTTGATGATGATTCAGGATCAGGAAATAGTACAACTGGCTTCTCTCCCAAGTCCAAGGAACCATAGGTCATAAGATGAACCACAAGCAAGATCCAGACCTAATAAACAGCAAGTGAGTTCATATCCACAGCTTTCCCTTACGTTGAACGCAGGCAGACCCTGATGTCATTATAGTGTCACTTAATTGTCAAACCACTGAGAATTCTGGGCAAGCTGGCGTAGCACTTTACGTATCAGGATGTGTTATACCGTGATTTTATCTTGGTCTGTGGTTAGGATAAAAAAAAACAAAATAATATAAAAATTATCAAGTGGCTTTGTTTTACTTTCTATATTATGTTCTTAGAGTGAAATTGTCTACTGTGACTGTACCATGATATTATTTATGTCCCAAACATGGTTTAAATAGCAGTTTCAGTGTGTGGAATCAGTGTGTCTTCTTAATGCCTCAAGAAAAACAATGCATTTTCATTTTAAGTTGGTGGCTTCAGTTGACACTATTTCTTAAATACTCTTGCAGACAGTTAAACATAAAATGTCAAGGCTTAGATTAAGAAAGATCAATCTTTAATAGAAATTAAAACCTTATTGCTCAGCTATGTGGCAGTTTAAAGCAAAAGACCTTCAGGGATAAAGTTCTACTATATAAGGAACTAAAACGTGTAACCATTGATCAAAATACATAAGTTAGGAAAAAGAGACTGGAAAAGTACAGCAAGAGAAGTAAATGAACTGAACTGAAAAAATATCATAGTGAAGGTAAAAAAGAAAAGAGTGATTCCCACTGCTAAACACTTCTGAAAGACAAAGAATAGCAGAATTATTCAATGAATTAGAGGCACTGATGTCATAACTGACCTTAGCAAGGGAAGAGACTTTAAAACAATGGTATTATAAAGAGATTGGAATGGACTGAAGCAGAAGCTGGGGAAGATTTGTAGTTAGAAAGACAAGAAGTCTAGATTAAAGCAAAATTTGATTTTTATATGGTCTGGAAAGGATCCAGATAATAAGAAAACTAAAAGTCAATAACTGAGGCAAAAATTATTGAGAAAATATGAAAGCAGGGTATTTGGACAAACACTTGCTTTATTATAAGAGGATGAAGAAAAGAGAAGATGATAAGTTTTATTACACGTGATGTACATTGATCCAGGACATTGAACGAATCCCATTCTGTTGCCCCTAGTGTCCCTTTAAAGTAGGTATCACATAAAAAGAAAGGGAGGTGTTCAGGAGTTGAGTAAATGAAACAAACAAGGAATACATTCATTTTCTGTATGTTGTAATGTTAAACAAAACGGAGGAAAGTTCCACCGTGAGGATTACATGCCTGCTTTATTTTATTTTCTTCACATGTTTTTTTCCTTTTTTAAAATCATTCTATTGGGGGCTCATACATCGTTTTTCACAATACATAAATAAGCATACTGTGTCAAACACCCTACATATGTTTTTAATTTAGGTATGAATTGCTTCCTGCTCCTCTTAAATAGCCACATATTTGAAGCCCTCTTAAAACCAAAGCATGGTTTACAGATTGATCTTAATGAATGCAAAATAATACCTATATCAAATATAATTTTGCTCTCCTCTAGTACAACTTCTATTCCAAGACAAAAAGGGATACCAGAGATAATGCTTCCATTTAAATAAATCCAATTTTGATCTCTACAAACATATTTCAGCATAAGAAACACTGCAAAGAATACAACATACTCTTTGCTTTCCCAATAAACTAGTTTCATTGCTGTTGATGGTAGGTGTCACTGGGTTAGTTCTGACCCCAGTGACCCTATGTGCAACAGAATGAGACACTGTTCATTCTCTTGAATCCTCACAAGTAACCCGTTTATATCCCTATATTTTTATATTGAATTATCTGTTTCTCTTTATTTGATCAAGTGATACTTTTATAGTACATTCCGTCTTAAGATTGGCTTTACTTCCTAATGCTGTTCTATTTCATGAAATTTCATGCCTATTTCAGTAACAACATATTATAAGTAATTGTAGTGCTTTTCTGATTTGTAGTCTATAAACATATCTGTGTTAATAAGCAAAACACTCACTTAACGAGCTTTTACATTGTGAATAGTAACTCTCATTAGCACCTTTTACAATTAGCTGTTTGTTTTGCAAGTAGAAATTATAAACAGAATTTTAAAGTACTTTCCTTCTGCAAATCATTACACAATGTAGATGTATTTTTTGTCTCTATGTCTTCAAATCTTTGAATTAAAATGATAAATTTAGATGAGTTTCTATTTTCTTTTAGTATGAAATATTAGGAAAGCAAATACAACTGGATTTTTTATCTTGCCTAAATATAATTTTATACTTTTCTTCCCTTAACAAAAATGTTTAAGGTTTAGACAAACCTAAAATAAAGGTATGATGTGATTGTCCTCAGCATGTCATACAACATCAATGAGCTGAGAGAATTGGTTCTATCAAAAGAAATCTGTACTCAATTGTTCCAAGAGACATCAGCATCCGTGACTATGTGTGTAAAACATTATTAACTTTTTCTTTGTACTTTGCAGGCATAAATGGCATTATAAAAATAACTTGACAGGCTGAGCCCCGGTGGTGTAGTGGTTGTGCGCAGGACTGTGGCCCACTGGGATGGAGGTTTGATTCCAGCTCCACGGAGCAAAGGCTGGGCCTCCTACTCCCACCACCTGAGGGCAGTGATGCCAAAAAAAAAATAATAACTTGACATAAGGCTTTATCTGTTGTAATTATTCCTTATGTTGTGAAAATATGTTTACATGTGTGCTATTACATGTGATGTTGGTCCTGAAAGTTAGCTCATTTATGGTAAATAAATTATTAGCAAATCTGCATAAGTGCATTCTTGGAAGTAGTACAGTCAGAATATTTCTTGGAAGCAAGGATAGCTAGGCTTCATTGGGTGTGCTTTGTACACAGTATTAGGGGGGAGCAGCCCCTGGAAGAGTACATGATGCTTGACAAAGAAATAAGCAATTGGGGATGGGGATTAAAAAAAAAGAAGAAACAAGTCATTGAAAAAGAGGAAGATGCTCAAGGAGAGGATTTGACCCGGTGGCTGCAACAATGAACTGAAAACCAGCAACAATTTTGAGGATAAACAGAATCAGGCAGTGTTTTGTTTTCTTCTGTTGTGCATAGGAATTCTATAAATCAGAACCAACCAGAGGGCACTTAACAACAACAAAGTAGGCCAATGTACCATTGGCCTGAGGCAGCATGCACTACCATTTCCCCCTAGGCAGGATCATCCCAGCATAAAAGACTGTCTTTTCTTCTCAGTTCTAACTTTCTCCATTCTTCTCTCTCTCTGCTTCTTTACCTATCTATCATCTGTCTGGGAGGGATTGTGCTAGTTTTGTTAAAGATCTAGCCTAAAAGGATTAGTTCTCATTTCTTCAAGGCAAATATCAGAAAGTAACCCAAATATGTCCTAGATTTCTGATTTGGTCTAAGCTAATTAAAAACAATTAATGTTCCTGACAACAAAAACAAACCTTAACTATTACCAAAGTCAATTTGCAATGCTTTAATTTCAACGATATGTAGAAGCAAAGCCTCATTAGCTACTCAGTGGATAAAGAATTGAATATCATTTACAGAAAATTATGAGATTCCCATGATAATTAGATTCAAGGCCAGAAATACTGCTGGAGACACCTGCTAAATTAACTAAATAAATTGGAGTGTAAACAAACCACCCTAGGACAACTTTCTTCTAAATAGCTATCTTTTGAAATTTATTTTCTACTAATATTGGTTAGAAACTAGAGGTTTATTCCAGAGTGATATGCACAATGATTTTCTGTGCTTTGTGTGTATATCAGTCATCATAATTACATTTTGCAAAAAAGTAATCTTTCCATTTGAAATTCCTTAAAATCAGTAACTTATTTTCTTAATCTTTCTTAATTCTCACTGTCTAATAATGTGTCTGTGAACATAGTGGACATTCATGATAACTTGCTTAAAGACCAGACTAGAAAAGAAATCATGTAATATGTTGTTTATGAAAGATAGCAACATTTCCTTCATAATGAAGTACACTTGTCACTCTCACTGCATAATAATCATGGCCAAACTAAGAATTTTTTTAACCATTTCCACACATATACATTAAAAGTAGATGTAAGGCTTTGTTGGAAGTAAAATAAAAATAACCACTCAGTCTGTTCCAATTCATAGGGAGCCAAAATGACAGTTTAGCACTGTCCTCCTGAGTTTCTGAGATGGCAGCCCTTGACGGGGAGTAGAGAGTCTCCTTTGCCGCCCATGGAGCAGTTGGTGGGTTTGAACTGCAGCCCTGTGATGAGCAGCCAAATGCAGCTAGTAATGAGCTTCACATTCTTAAAGAGTTTTTGATTTTAATCCAAGTCTTCTCTTAGTCTCCCTCTAAAGGACCCATGGAGGAAATTGAGGAAGCCACAAATCTCTGGTATGTGTGTGCATATGTGTGCCTTCATGGCGAGCAATGCATAGCTTGTATCACAGCCTCTCTAGGGAACATCACTGGTGAAACAGTATATGAAGTAAAGAAGGAAACGATGAACAGGAGAGCAACATGATTAAACACACCGCTGTGCTACACAACCAATGAATCAAAGCAGTGTCTGTATTGCTGGAGTGAAGGTATAAGACAGATCAACAAGGCTAGCATGTCCCAAGTGAGGTCACTGGTGACTCAGAGGCAGAATGTCCACCTTCTATGTGGGAACCCAGATAGGGCAGTAAATAGCCGATACATGTCAGGCACAGCCATCACCCATCTGTCAGTGGGGACTTTGCTATTAGCTGTTAAAATGCTGAATAGGTTTCAATGCAACTTTCAACCTAAGTATACTGGAAGAAAGTGTTCTTGATCTACTTCTTCCTAGCCAAAGAGAAACCTTGAGTTGGAGGACAAATCAAAACCACAAAGCTACATGAAGATAACTTCTCAGAGAAAGTAGAACTTCACAAGTTAGATGGGTCTCGACATTAGAGTACTAGACCCAGAAAGTAAGACAGATGGAGTGGAAGGACTATTGTTCCAAAATAAATATAGTTTGAGAATTTTTTCTGAAAAAAAAGGAAGGTCAGGTTCCAAAAAGGTCTTCACTGTTTCTATTAGTTGGTCGAGGAACATTTAAGAAATAGAATATTTAGGTAAATGGGTGCTATATTGCCTTTACTCTGGTGATATTGAAACCAATGGTTTCAAGATCTTTTCAGTGTGAATGGGATAGAAATGTATTGAATGCTAAACGTGTCTGCAGAACATCTTCTACTACTGAGTTGTTTAAGGCTTTCTTCAGCAAAATTAATCAGAAATTAGCTTCTGAAAAATACAGTTTAAGTAAAAGATAAAGAGTAGGGAGTGTAAAGAAAGTGATGGAAGGAGCATTAGCACTGATAGTGCTTGCACAGCTCAGTTTGAAGGTGATGTGATGATGGATGGGTGCAATGGAGCTCTATGATGGATGTATTGATATGACTGAATGATTGAACTATTCAATTGTCTGATATGTGAATGATGTGTCAATAAAACTGTTGGGGGGAAGAGAGAGAAAGAACACACTGTGGTAGGGCACCTCAGAGAGAGTGTAGAACTACCTTGTAATCGAGATGTCCTGAACACAGAGAAGAGATGATGAAAGATAGGAAGGATTTAAAAGCACTAAGTTAATCGGGAAATTGTGTATTTAGAGATCATTGATCTAAT
The DNA here is from genome assembly GCA_004026705.1 of Nesogale talazaci. NCBI lineage: Eukaryota > Metazoa > Chordata > Mammalia > Afrosoricida > Tenrecidae > Nesogale > Nesogale talazaci. The sequence goes on along the minus strand of PVJH01002389.1, from coordinate 64,511 downwards.
TGGTAACACCTTTTTTTAAAATATTACATTGATTAATTATTTAAGTTAAATACATAAACTAAATAAAGTATCTTTTATATCAAAATTAAGGAAAACTTTTACTAAACAGAAAAAGGGTTTGGATAGAAGCTAATCTGGCATCCGTGCTTAACAACAGCTATTGTTGTTACATGCGGACTCACAGTGAGTGCTCCTGTATACAGCGGGGTGAAAGCCTGCTGGCCTGGTGCTGCTCTAGCAGTTGTCTTACATTGGACTTCCCTGAGGTAGCCATTATGTTCATCCATCCTGTCGAGGGACTTTCCCTTTTTTGCTGCCCCTCGAGAAGAACAAACTTGAGTAACATCCTTCTCCAGGAACAAATTCCTCTGGATAACATGTCCAAAGTATGTGAGCAAATAGAGAAACTAGATTATTTGAAGACTCATGTGGCATCAGGCTTGGAGGAAAGCTTCCTAATAACCTATGTAAATTCAGCGTAGAGACTGAATAAGTATGATGAGAGGATATAACCTGGAAGTGCACCTTTCTCAATTTTAAACCACTCGCCATTCTCTTGTTCTGTGTGCAAGAACTGCCTCTTGATCCATGTATAAGTTCCTCATGAGCACAACCAAGTGTTTTGGAATTCCCATTATGTTTAAGGCTGTATACAGTTTGATGTGAGTCACAAAGTTGAATGCCTTGGCATAGCCAATAAAACCTCTTTCTGGTTTTCTCTGATTTGAGCTCAGATTCATCTGACTGATATCACTGCAGCAGTGATACCTCTTGTTCTAGATCTTCCCTTATGACCAGCCTGAACCTTTGGCAGCTCCCTATCAATGTACTGCTGCAACCATCATTGGCTAATTTTCAGCAACATTGTACTTGTATGTTCTGTCCATGGTGTTGTTCTATAATTTGAGCATTCTGATTTATCACCTTTTTTGGAATAGGTACAAATGTGGATTTTTTCCTGTCATTTGGGAGAGGAACTGTCTTCCAAATTTTGTAGTATAGATGAATAAGTTCTTCCAGCGCTTCATCAGCTTGCTGAAACATTTCAATATGTATTCCATCAATTTCTGAAACTTTGATCTTGGCTAAGGCACTTCTTCCTTTGGTATCATTGTTTTTATTTGCAGATAGTCCTTTGAAGTATAGTGACTGTGTATTCTTTCCTTTTTCTTTGGATGCTTTCTGCATCATTAAATAATTTTGACCATTGAATCTTTCAACAGTGCAATCAAATTTTTTCCTATAATATCAGTTTAAGGTATGCTGAGCAGTCTCACTTTTTTGATTTTACAGCTCCATATTTTTGCATATTCCACTATAATATCTTTATCAAACTGCTCTTTGAAATTTTCTGCTTAGTTCTTTTACTTCAGTATTTCTTTCATCTGCCTTTGCTACTCTATCATTTGAGCAAGTTCCAGAGTTGAGCAAGTTCCAGAGTCTCTCTAGACATCCACTTTGATTATTTTCTTTTGTATCTTTTCAATGGCCATTAACTTTCTTGATATTATTCTACAGTTCATAAAGTCTCCTGTCATTAGTGTTCTGTGCATCAAATCTGTTCTTGAAATGTTCTCATAATTCTGGTGACATTAAGATCATATTTTGCCTCTTATAGAATTATAGATTCACCATGAGTCAATATAACCTCAATGGGAGTGACTCTGCTCTTTTGATTTTTGAACATATTTTAGTTTTTTTACAGTTTCAACCTGAGCATTCATATTTTTCCCACATTTCGATGTGGATCCAGTTAAAGCTGCTCATAATAAATTTCTCTATTGCCTGCTCCCACAGGTGTATTCAATTTTATTTTTGTGCATGCAATCTGGAAAATTGTACCTGTGCAGTTGTCCTTTGTATTGCTGAAAAATGCATTTGCTATGAACAAATTGTTGGTCTTATAAAATTCTATCACGTGAACTCTTTCTTTTTATATGAAGAGAGTATTTGAAAACAAAAATGGTCTTAGTTGGAAACAAAGAGGAAGGAACAGTAGTTGGAAATTTTACAAGGATTTGGATATTTTCCCACTATTTTCCTTCCTCTTTTTTCCAAATTCTAAATTCCAATAATTATCAGAATATCCAGATTTCATATTTAATCAAGGTCAGACTGAAGAAATTGGCAGAACTTTTCAATGTATCATTACTAGCCTTAGCGACTGGGGACATTTGAATAATAGTTGTATTGATTGGATTCCTTTGTATGTGGATAGAGACTGTCCATATTGGGTCTCAAGATAGATGCTGAATTGTCCTTCAATGATGAATGCTAATGCCATTTCTCTTGATTTTTTTCATTCCTAGTATAGTAAATCATAATATTTTACTACTCAAAATGGCCAGTACCAATCTATTTCAGATCACTAACACCTAGAGTATACATCTTCGTGCATTCCATTTCATTTTGGGTGGTTCTAATTTTCCCATATTCATGTTTTGCACTTTCCAAGTTCCCATTATTAGTAGATTGTTGAAGCAATTTCTTCACATTTTGAGTCTTGTTTCATCAGCAAATGAAGGTCCTGAAGGCTTTAGTCCCATGGATTTTAGTCCATCTGCTCCGTTATGGTTAACTAGACTTTGAGAAGGCCTCTTTTCCTTACTTATATTTTGAGTGCCTTCTGAACTGAGGAGCCCCTATCACTGTACTTTCTTTGACAATTTTCTGCTGCTATTCATTAGGACTTCCGTATCTAGCAATGTTTTGTTGCTCTACGTAAGGTTTTCTTTCAAGGGCAAATTCCTCAGAAGCGAAAAGCCTATTCCTTTTTGCAGTGTGTTCTTAGTCTGGAAGTTTACTGAAATCTGTTCGCTTTGGGTGACCCTGATTACATTTGAAATATACCAATGATATAGCTTCCAGCCTCACAGCAACACACATGCCACCACATTGCTATACACTGACAGACAAGTGTTGGGTCCTCAACTCAAGGAAGAGACCGCATCTATGATATATATTGTTTACCTCATTGCTGGTAAGTAGTTAGATGCCATAAACTTGGATCTGACCCATGGCTTCCCTCAGCACAATACAGAGAAACACTGCCCAGTCTTACTTAAGAACTCTGGATGTCTGTTTGGCCACAAATAAAAATTTGGGTATTCAATAAGTGCAATGATACCTAGAGTTCTTAATTCCACACATTGTTTTACCCCCAAAATGGTACTGGCAATTTTAACAAATTACTTTGGGCAACAAGAAAATAGGAACAAAGAAATAGACCAAAGACAAAGCAAAGCAAGAGCACAGAATGGTTACTTACTATCACAGAAAGGATGCTTTGCGGTGCAATGCTTAAGTATTTAGCTGTTAACCCAAAAGTTGGAGACTCACGCCCATCCAACTCCTTGAGAGACAAAACTTAGTCAATATTACAGCTTAGGAAACCCTGTCAGGCAATTCAACTTTATCTAATCCAGCCTTTCTATGAATTTAAAGCAGATGATGATTCACAACAAAATTACCACCATTTTAAGGTTATCTAAAATGAAGAGTAACACAGGAAATGTTAATTGAAATAATTTTAATGAAAAATGAGTTCCACCATATTTATTTTTGTCTATGGTGCCCAATTGAGATTTGAACTTGCAGTACAAATTTACAGAAATGTTTGGAAGCTCAATCTTTCAAATATATCAATATTATGCCCCACTCAGGTTCACTAGAACCCTCATGAGAACTTTACAAAATAAATGAGAGGTCAATGTCCAGACCAAATCCAACCACCTAAATTAACTTTCTGAAACCCAAGTGAGGCCTGTGCATTTCCCCCTTTTTCTATATATGAAAATAGTCAAGAAATTTGAGAAATGCTCTATGGAACACCTATAATGTCCCTTAAGTGTATAAAATTAGTTAACATTGAGCTCATTCCCCTTTTTAGAACCTTGCATTACAAATATTTTCTCCCTTACACATGAAATGTTAGCAAATCACTTCAAAAGGTCTCTGTATATGAACTGAGAAATTAAAACTTGGTCTAACTCTTCTTCATCACTTAATAACTACATATCAAACCCTAGTTATTTTATCTCCATAAGGTTCCAAATCTTTGTTTCCATTTGCATAGTAACGTGGCCTTGAGCTTTCTTGTCATTTCTTTCATTTAAGTGATCTTAGTTAGTAAATACCTCATTCCAACATCCAAAAGTAATTGATGTAATAAAGGGTCTTTTTGAAACTGATGAGCAAATTTAGGTAAGAATTTGAATACTTGCATTTTTCCCAATTCATGCCATCCAAAGTAAAAATCTTGATGAAAAAAATTCACTCTGTCCTTTTGAATAAACTAGACAGTAATACATACTTCAGTGAGGTGTTTTTTTTTTTTGGAGGGGGGGGTTGTTTTGCTTTTCTTGAGTATGACAGATTCTGTTTTCTGGAGGCAGAAGTTTAAGGATTTATGAGACAATTTTAATTAATGGGCTCACTCAACCCTAAAATAAGTATATTTGTCTCATAAAACAAAGCATATCAGAAGTTTTAGGATTATATTATACTAATGCCTGTTTCTCAATAAAGGAAATTCTGTTTTTTTATGGGTACATTTTATTATCTTTTAAATGGCTATCATGTTGACTTTGAAATACCTACAATTTTCAAGGGATAAAGTTTACCTTGTGTTTAAATGAACTCTAAATAAACCAATATATTTCTTTGAATTTAAAATTTTCTATTGCTTTATTTTTAAAGTTGCTACATAGTTGTGTTAGTCCAGGTAGACTAGAGGAACAAATTTCATAGACACACATTTGGATATAAGGGAATGTTTATATACAAAAGGAATAGAACACTGAGAAAGCATCCCAATCCAATCCAGTTCAAAGTCATAAGTCCAATATTAGCCCATATGCTCGATACCAGTCTATGATGTTTCCTTCCAACTCATGAAGTCACAGGTCCGTGGGTGTAGAATCCCGGCACTGGCAGGGGTCTCCCCATGGCTTCTCGCTTCCAGGGTGCAGGGTCCATCAACAGCATCCAGTGGTGGCAGAAGCAACTCATCGCTGGCAGCGGCCCCGGCGTGGCCTCTCCAGCTTCAGAGGTCTGGCTCCATTGGGACAAAGCAGTGTGGCTTGTCCTCTGGCTCCTCAGACGCTGCCATATTGTCTTTTCCGTGATTCATTGTCTCTGAGACTAACTCCCCAAAACCAGGAAGATAGCTTCTCATCTTCACAAGGGAAATATCGTGAGATTTCCCAGAAGGCTCAGGGCAAAGCCATGCCCACACAGAGGCCTCATTGGATACTCAATGGCTATCTCCAGATTAACATGCTAGACGCCACCCGTATATTTCAATCATAAAATTAACATAAGCACATGACTGCCACAATAATTTATTTGTGAATATTATTAGTGTTTATATTTCAATGGCATTTATGTAGCAATCTAAAAGAATATCAACATTAAAGGAGCATCATCAAAAGAAGTTATGCTCCCTTAAAGCATACTTCACCCTAATTTAAATAAGATAAAAATATTGCAATGTAGTCATTTATTAAGGTCCTACTAGCCACATTTATTATGTGATGAATTATATATATTATATGAATTATAAAGAGCACAGATTTGTTTTTCAAAGCTTGATTAACAATCTGACCTGGTGGGACAAACTCCAAATACCCCATGAGTCAATACTTTTGTGCATTCAGGAAGTTGATGATGTGCAGAACCAGGGCTGTCATCAATTGACATTTTGCCTTTATTGAAATAAGCAGACAAAAAACACTTGTACACTTGAGTTTTTCCCATCTCATTGTTTTCCAAAGCTGTGTTCAACATCACAACATTGTCTGTGGCATTTTTCCAGAGCAAGAAACAGAATCCACAGTCGCACACTGTTCTCCTTAAATCAGCCATCACAAAAAATGAGGTTCGAGTTGAACTGCTTTTATGAAAAAATTCACTGTGACCAGAAAAAAATTTCCCAGGTGACGTCACCAGGTGTACTAACTCAGACCTAGTTGCTCAGTACTCGCCTTTCGGGGAATATGCATACTATGAAAGCTATACCCCTGCCCAGCACAATTTTGGTTTTCTTTTGGGGGGCGTGTTACTCCCTCATAATTCTGGACTCTATGCCTGTAGCTATACTCCACCTTTGGCGGGAATTCTCTACTATGATAATATAGAGGATTGAGGTGTGATTAAATTCTGACCTTAGCAAAGACAGCTCACACTCTTCGTTTGCTTGGGTGTTTCCCTGCCACTTCAACCCTGTAGGATAGTGGGTTCCCAAGATTACCTCTTCACAGGAATTTAAAAACGTGTCTTTTTTGTTTTTTCTTTCTTTATGGAGCAGCTGGTGGTAACAAACTGCTGACCTTTTTCTTAGCAGTACAGAACACAACAATGATTCCACCTGGGATCCTTCCCTTGGGGGAATGGTCTGCTAAATTGGCAAAAAGTGCACCTCCATTAAAGCTATTCCTCCGTGTATGAAAGCCACCGCCTTAGACACAGAGAGAAATCCTAGGGCCACCAGTGTAGTGTATTTGAGTTGACAGAGGCCAAGACCAGGGACACCAGAGGCCAGGCAAGGAAAGCAGGAAGCCACACGGAGATTGGAATTGAAAGACAGAGTAATGGATGGATTTCCTATGCCAGGATCTAGGCACCAGAGCTCACGTGACTGAAAGGCTGAGACACAGAGAGCGACTTGACTGCTAGTGGAGGAGAGGTATTGTTACCAACTTATTGCTGTATACTTAATATGTACTGATCCTCTCTTGAGAAAACCCATTAACTTCTCTAATAAACCTCCATAATTTTGAGTTTTGTTTGAGGTCTGTGTGGTCATTGCATCAAATTACTAAAGTCAGCATGGAAGTAAAATGTCGTGGGAGGCATACTTGGTGTCAGAATAGATAATGAATGAGGTGAGGTAGAAGCATGTCTGCCCTCTGCCTTGTGCCAATGGAGAAGCCTCATATATCCCCCTCCTCAAAGCTGGTTGTTTTCACAAGGATATAGAAAATGTATTTTGTTTTATCTTCGGAGTACCACAAGTGTCAAGAATCTAGAGGTATGCATTTGTTTGAGTTTCATCACATTATATACAGGTAAGCATATATCTCTATGTTGTTGAATATGATCACAATTGAAAATAAAGTACTTCCATAGAGCTGACTGAGTCTTAGTGACCTTATAGGGCAAGGTAGAACTGCTCCTGAAGGTTTCTGAGGCTATAACACTTTCCAGCCTGAAAACCTCAGAAAAGACTGTGGGTTTGAACTGCAAACTGTGTGGTTAGCACCCAACTAGTACCTCCTGTATTGTATTATGACAGAAATCAATTTTTGAGCATACTTTTCTTGGCCTTCTTCTTATCTAAGCAGCATTCCACTGTCTTAAAGCTTCTTCCTAATACATCCTGTAGCCATCCTATGTCCTAGGAACTCCATCCAGATTGATGCTAGGTAACTTTGAGTCGGTTCCAACTCATGGCAATTCTAGGAAAAGAATAAAGAAGCACCTGCAGACCCTGGGTCATGCTCACACTGTTATGTTTGAGTGTATTGTTGCAGTCACTATCAGTCCAATTGATCAAGGCTATTCCCTCAAAACATAGTCTTCTAGGTTGACCTATCTGTCTTGAATAAAGCTGGCTCAATACATCTCTGTAGAAGTCACTGCTTCCATTGGACTTCTTATTTTGCTTTTCAAGACATGGTAAGGAGATGAAAGTCATGCTTTACTGAGGAAACGCTGAAGACATGGATTAAATAGCGAACTATTTAAACACACCTTATATAAAATAAACACATGCATATAAAAACTGGAACTCTCATAGCAGTACATTTTGATTTACCATCAAATGGGCCATTAGTAGGCTAAAGAAAGAACCCAAATTTCACGGACACATTTTCTTAAATATAAAATATTCCTTTATGTATCTCTGAGCTTATTTCTAAAGAGAATGGGGATGGAATCAAATTAACAATACATTATATAAATTCATTTGCAAGTGCATAAGACTTAAAATTATTGTCATTAAATTATTCCTTTCCCCTCAAAATTCTCATAGTCAAAGGGAGACCCACTTCTCATGTCTCTGATACTCATGGGCAGTTCCAGCGTGTTCCATAAGGTCACTCTGACTCAGAATTGACTCGCTGGCAGTGCGTTTGTTTGCTTTTTGGCACCTGTACAAGGCACTCTAGTTGCATAAGTAAATACTCATCGACTAGTAGAAAGGTTTGCAGCTTGATCCTGGCTCCATGGAAGATAAACCTGGAGTAGGTGGTTCCTCCCAAAGCCATCCCACCCACCAGAAATCAGAGCCTAGAAAATCCTCTGGGGAAGCTCTCCTTTGCCCTACACGGTTGCTTTGAACAGACTCCATGGCACTTATAATCTCTCCAGGGAACTCCTGTGGCAGTTTTATTTCATTCTCTTCTTGTGAGTTTAACTTGCAGTTAATTTTAAGTCAGCCTCCCTGTTTAAATCATTGAATACTATTGCATACTATAACTCATATGTATCATAAAGGGATACTTCTAGGATTTGTAAGTTTATTTTCAAATTCTGCATCGATGAAGTGTCAAAAAAGACAATCTAGCAAGAAAGACCCACATCATTGCTGCTGATGAGGCTGGAGTCTACTTCCTTTTGTGGTAAGAACTGACTGTGGTAGTCCATCCAGTCCACATGGAATAGCTCTGACTCATGGAAGGAGGATGGAAAAAAAAAGAAGGCAATCAGAAAATATACCTCATTTTGTACTTATGATTGATAATTTTATTGTACAAAGGTGGGTTAAACTTTGTTCTAAGGAACTATTTACACAAAAACAGAAGGCCAAGCATAAGAATATCAAATTGGTACTCTTTCTTATGGTGCTACCTATATTTAAAGTACATAGCCTCTCAAGACAAAGAATTCACCTATAGGTACCTTGTATGACAGGAGGCACATAGAGTAATTAAGGGATAGAATCCTCATGGGAAAAAAGGTTGTTCTTTATTTCCAATAATTTTATTGGGGGCGCTTACAGCTCTTATAACATGCAATACATCATTTGTATCGAGCATTTTGTACACATGCTGCCATCTTCATTTCCAAATATTTTCTACTTGAGCCCTTAGTATAAGCTCCTCTTTCTCCCTCATTTTTAAAATAAATCATTTTATTGGGGGCTCATACAACTCCCATCATGATCAATAAATACAGCAATTGTATGCAGGCCACATTTGCACATTTGTTGCCATCATCATTCTCAAAACATCCTCCCTCCACTTAGGCCCCCAGTACCAGCTCCCCATATTTCCCCTCCCTTCCCTCTCTTCACCTCCCAAGAACCATTAATAATTTATAAATTGTTATTACTTTTTCATATAGTACACTCCAATTTGTCCCTTCACCCACTTCCCTATTGTCTGTACCCCAGGGAGGAGGTTATATGTAGAGCCTTGTAATCGGTTCTCCATTTCTATTCTACCCTCTTTCCACCCTCTCAGTATCACCATTCCCACCACTGGTCTTGAAGGGATCGTCTGTCCTGAATTCCCCCTGTTTCTCGCTCCAGTGCACATACTTGGTTTAGCAGGATTTGTCAAGTAGAATTGGGATCATGAAAGTGGGTGGGAGGAAACATTTGAGAACTAGAGGAAAGTTGCATATTTCATTGTTAGTACACTGTACCTTGACTGGCTCATGTCCTCCCTGCAAACCCTCTGTAAGGAAATGTCGCTTCACCTATTGATGGGCTTTGGGTTCCCAATCTGTACTTCCACAGATTGTTCTTATCTCATATATTCTCTGTTGTTATTTGCAGTCAAGCATGAATCATGTCACCCCTATGTTTTACAGAATGAAATTGTTCCTGAGCATTTAAAAAGAGATTTTAGAGATAGATGGCCAGATCTGTCTACTGAATCTTTTCGGAGAGGATTCAAATCACCAAGCTTGTGGCTAATATATGAGCATTTAACTCTTTGTGTGACTCAGCTACCAGACATTCTCTCACAAAATGTTATATTGGTTAATTAAGGGAACTAAAATACAATGGCTAATAATAATCATACATACAAACAGTGATCTCACAGAGTGAATGAAGGAAAGAACAGCAGAAAATGCAAATGGATTTCTGTGAGGAGAAAAGATTCAATGATTAAAAAACTTTTGCTTAGCTCTACAGGTTCCTGCCTTCTCAAAACAGAAGAGAAGAGGCTATGGACATTTGAGTTGCATTATAGAATTAAAAGGGCAGTTAGGGGGAAGGGTAGCAAAAGAAAAAGAAAAAGAGGCTGAGCCCCGGTGGCATAAGTTCAGGACTGTGGCCCACAGGCTTGGCGGTTCAAATCCTGCAGCAGCAAGGCTGGATAGCTCCCATGACCACCAGAGGGCAGTAATGCCTAAAACTTAAAAAAAAAGAAAATAGAATTAAAAGTGGACATAGATTTTTGTCCTATTTCACTCCCAATAATTTCTTCTGTTAATATACTTATATAAGAAATCAGACATAGATAAACAATCACATCCATGGCATAATTTCATGTGAGCAAAACTCTGGGTATTGGAATGTTTAACAAAATGAGTGAGTGTAAATTCACACAGGTAGAATAAATAAAATTGCAAGAGTGTGAAGAACAAGGTGAAGAGAAGAAAACTGATCAAAAGCCCTTCACTCATTTTATGAAAATAAAACTAGGAAAGAAAATTTTTACTTGATTTTTTGAATATTTTCCAAATATAAAAAACCTTCTATGAACAATGATCAGATTCACATTCATTCCTCACAAGGTTAGAGGACTATTAAGCTGTTCTGAAATCTCTTTAAAAGATGATAAATTTGTTTCAAAGCCAGGCAGTCCTTAATTAGATGAGCCCTTGAAGACCTTTGTGAATGCTCTAAATACAGCTCAGTCTCTGTGACATAATGATTGAAAAAGAATTATGTGATTAATTGTTTACACAAAGAACCCAGTTCATGAACATTTGTACGTGGTCTAAGTTCCCTTCCTTGACATTCCTTTTTCCCCCGAAGATGAAAAATGTTCACAAGGTTTCGTGTCCTTCCTCACGGACAGGTAAATTGATCATATTGAAAGGAGAATCAGTTTCAGTTCGTCCCAGTCAGTTTCATTGAAAAATGAAAAAAAAAAAAACCCTGTCAGAATAACAACAGTCAACTCAATACGTTACAGAACTTACCACCTTGACAGTTTTAATGGTAGTATCATTTTCATAAAGAAAGTAAATAAAAGTACATAAATACCATACATGAGGTGTAACTGTTTTGAAGGTGTTATTGTTTGAAGAATTCATGGTTGAAGCAAACACACACAGAAAACCACTGAAAGTATTTTCACACACTGATGTTTCTTCTGTTTATGAGCTGTGGTTTAACTCATTGAACCTATGGCAATTTCTCCTATTTTTCATCTCTCTCTTTAAATTCTGCTGAAAAATCATTATAGGAATTATTCAGCTCTATCCAGTGTTGGTGAGAATAATTTTTCGATTTCCTCTCAATAAAGTACTTCTGGAAACATAAAATTAAATATTAAGATAAGATTATTTTCCAAATGTTTTATCATTGTCCTTGTTTTGCTATACAAAACTTGACCCCCCAGGAATATTTCCAATCTAAGACTTAGAATCTAAATGATGACCTCAAAGATACTTCTAACTTCTTCCTAGTCTTTAAAGAAAAATGACAAATCTTTCACCTTTAAACGTAAAACTCATTACATATCTTCTTTGTCTCTGTGTCTGTTCCTGTCTCTGTCTCTCTCTCAGTGAGGGTATGATATTATATAGGTAATGTGGGCAGAAAGTCTCAAATAATATGTGTTAACACATATTTTCCACAAACCTTAAGAAGGTCCATAATGTATGAGCATTTCTCTTTGTGTGTGGGTGTGTATATATGTGTATGTATATATATATATGGAAGGACTTCAAAATGCTGGTCGGAAATGAAATTTGCATATGCTTATACACATAAACATACATTTTTGTGCCCATTGCCATGGAGACAGCTCACATTCAATGACTCACTAGGGAAAAGTGGAAATGATGCATAGGGCTTCTAAGGCTTTAATCTTTACAAAAGCAAATTGCTCCACCTCTCCCCCATGAGAATCTGTTAAATTGGAAGTGGTAATCTTCTGACTAGCAGCAAAGTGCTTGAACCGTGGATCACCAGGAATCCAGGTGTGTGTGTGTGCGTGTGTGTGTGATCAAGTCTACTGCTGTGGAGCTGATTCTCACTTAGAGAAATCCTGTAGGACAGAGTAGAACAGCTCTGCACGGTGTCTAAGTCTGTAAATATGTACAGAAGCAGACAGTGTCTTCTTTTCCCCCACAAAGTGGCTGGTGGGTTCCAAGGGCCAGCATTTTGGGGTAGTAGCCCAATACTTCAAACCCACTCTGCCACTGTATTAGTCTAGGTAGACTAGAGAAACAAAATTCATAGACAGCATATGCATAGAAGGGAAAGGTTTATATACAAGAGCAACTGTAATCAAGAAATACATCCCAGCCAAGTCCAGTCCATAGGTCTGATATTAGCCCATATATCCAATACCAATCCATAAGTTCTCTTCAGACTCAAAAAGCACATGCAGAGACACCAGAACAATCACGGGCCAGTGGCTACAGAGTCTTCTATATCCGGTGATGGTAGAAGAATCTCAGGACTGGCAGGGAGCTCTACCTGGCTTTTCTGACTTCAGAGATCTGGTTCCATCAGGGTAAGCCTGTGTGGTCTCACAGAGAGTCATCCTTGTGTCTTGTCAGTAGAGCATCTCCAAGAGACTGACTGAGTCTATAGTCTCTCCCCTCCACTGGGGAAATATTGTGAGATTTCCCAGAATTCTCGGGAGAAAGTCATGCCCACACAGAGTTCTCATTGGCTATCTCCAGATTGACAGGCTAGACTCCACCCCTACATTCCCAATCCTTACATTGACACCAGATTACATGATGGCCACGGCCGCCAAGGTTTCTTCATAGGATGTGTGTACAGAATTCAGTTATAAATGTCACCTGTGTTTATGTTTTTATATAAAGTGAAAATATTTTAAGTGAGACACTTGATTAAAAATATGGTCTATATGGAGCAACCAAAATTTTCATAGAATGCAAATATAGTATTGTAATATATTTATTTTAATTTTAAAACACCACGAGATGATGTTAAATTATTAAAAAGTGGAATGCCTGGTCACTTTATTTTAATGGCATCTGCATAGCAATATGAAGTACAATAAACTTTAAACCATATTAAAAAGAGTTGAAACCCAAGCCAACCTTTGTTATCCAGGCAAGTCTGGCTGATAGTGACCAAGTATAAGATAACTGAGACTATACATCTTTAATGGCATGATAGACCTATCTTTCTTACTCAGAGAACCTGGTGGGTTTGAAATGACGGCCCAACAATCTGCAGTTCAACACTTAATGATAATGCCACCTGGGGTCCTTGTGCCTCTCTGCCAGACACCCTAAATTCTACCTCTAATTTTACCTAATGCAACCACTATTTTGATCTCTTAACTGCTGCTTCTATGAGTATTAATTGTGGATCCAAGAAAGACCAAATCCTTGACAGCTTCAATCTTTTCTTCATTAATCAATGCTGCCTATTGGTCCAGTTGTGTGCATTTTTGTCTTCTTTACATTGAGTTTTAATTCATACTGAAGACTGCAATCCTTGATCTTTATCAACAAGTGCTTCCATTCCTCCTCACTTTCAGCAAGCAAGGTTGTCTCATCTTCATATTATAGGTTGTTAATAAGCCTTCCTCTAGTTCGGTGCCTGACTCTTCTTCATATGTTCCAGTTTCTTTGGTGATTGTCCAGGTCTAGTGATTGAACACATATAGTGAAATGATATAACTGTGCTGCACACCTCTCCTGATTCCCTTGTTTATTCCCACAACTGCCTCTTAACGTACAAGTTCCACAGGAGCAAAATTAAATGTTCTGGAGCTTCCATTCTTCTCATAGTTCTCTGCAGTTTGTTATGATCCACACATTTGAAGGTCTTGGATTGACCCTGCAACTGCAACAATGGGCTCAGGCATAGGAACAAGCGTGAAGATGGAGCTGGATCAGCCAATATTTCTGTTGTGCATAGAGCAACTAGGGGTTATAATTAACTATGGAATATATATATGTATGTATATATATATTCTCCCTGGTAGTTCATGACTAAACTCTCAATTGCCAATTATATCAGTTTTTTAGACCCATCAGTGAGTACTCCATGGCAGAAAAATATCTATAATCTGCCCCCACAACAATTGAAGTCTGAGAAACCCTGTGAAGCAGTTCTTACCTATCCTAAAGGATCACTCTGAATTGGGATCAGTTCCACAGCACACTGTAGCAATCATAACATTGCCCATATACATGACCTTTCTCATTTCTTCGGAACCCTGGTGGCTTGGTGGCTGTAGGCTGGGTTGCTAAGCAGGCAGTCAGCAGTTCTAAAGCACCGGTAACTGCGCAGTGAAAGGCCAGGCTTTGTGTTCCTGTGAAGAGTCGCACTCTCAGAATCACCCAGGGTCAGCTCTACCCAACCCCATGGGATTGCTGTGAGTTGGCATCAATTTGACGTTACTGAATTTTTACTAGTTTTATCAGAAAACTATATGGGATTTTACCATTTCTTTAGAGCAAATTGAACCAATTAGATATAAAGGTAAATGTGTTTGTCCAGGTAGACTAGGGGAAAAATTCATAAGCACACATATGGACATAAGAGAGAGATTTATATACAAGAGGAATGGAACATTGAGAAAGCATCCCAACCCAGTCCAGTCCAAGTCCATAAGTCCGATATTAGACCATTTGTCCAGTATCAATCCATGAGTGCTCTTCAACCTCATGACGCACATGTAATGATACCAGGACAATCACAGGCCAGTGAGGACAGAGTCTTGTGTATCCAGTGGTGGCAGAAGCATCTCCGTGCTAGCAGGGGTCTCCCCGTGTCCTTCCAAACATCTCAGAGTTGGCAGGAGTTGCCATGTGGCTTCTCCAGCCCCAGAAGTCTGGTTCCATCAGGGTAAGCCCCTGTGGCTTCTCCTCTGGCTCCTCCAGGCTCCAGGAATCAGGGTCTATATCATGTTGTCTTATTGGAAGACGCTCTCCAACAGACTGAGTTGATGTTCTCTCACCTCCAATTGGGAAATACCATGAGACTTCCCAGAATTCTCAGGAGAAAACCGTACCCACACAGAGGACTCATTGGCTATCTCCAGATTGACAGGCTAAGCTCCACCCCTACACTTGCAATGCTGAAATTGACACAGATAAGTGACATTTACTTTTTTTTTTAAGTGACATTTACTTAAACTTTGAATAAATGTCAGATTGTTTTTTTACAATGAAACTCTAGGAAATGCTTTTGAAGATATAACTCCTTTGATGTTCTTTTTCTGAAGAAGTGATTTAGTATTCCTGAAAGAACGTATATTAGTTGCAAAACACCATAAAAAATCCTCAGTTCTGTTATCCTTCTTTTGATATGTGTGAAAAAAGTTATCAAACAAATATGTAAAATTATTTTATAAGTCATATTATTTTGTATGATGTTTATTTTTACAAACATCTAGAACTATTTCTCAGGATCGATTTTAATGTGTAATGACAAATCCTACATATTTCTTTTTGTTGATTTAGATAGAAACACTGTGCTAATGAATGGATTGATTTTGTATTAATTTACAGAAATGTCACTATCTCCCAATAACTAGTAAAATTAGAGAGAAGTTTGGCATCTAATGCTACTTCTATGTGCAAGTAGTTCTAAGTGAAAATATCTCTTTCACATCACTGGTATTTGGTCAAAGGAATTGACACTTGACCAAGAGTGATACCAACAGACCATTTATCATTGTTTTTTAAAAGTTGTGCATTCATGTGTTTTACAATGCAGATGTCCCAGAGTTTACATTAGATGTACATGCAGTCTATAGCCATAGAAATGAAAGACGATAATTCTTCAAATAGATAAATATAAGATGACATTTTAGCAGATTAAAGTAGTTTGTTTTATACACTTCTTTTATACCCTCACATTTTAGCATCTTTCATAAGAACTGACTTTGTTGTCTTTGTTAGATCCCACACATATTTGCTCCATATATTTTGGAGAAATTTGCAATTGCTGGTCAGTACCATCCATTCTCTCTCGCGTATCTTCACATCTCAAATCACCCACCTAGCTATCAAATAGCTACGTGTGTCTATACCTAAGAGAAAACACACATACACACACATCACCAACAATATACTTGAAATATCATTGCTTTGTGCTATATACATAAACTATAGTAGGAAAATGATGCTTTAACCAAAAATATTTGCTTACTTCAAGGGCCTCCTAGATTTCCTTTAGTTTCATTTCAGGCAGTCTTTTCCATGGTTTTTCCTTTTGCCATTTCTAACATAAAAATTAAAATTTATGTTGTTGTTTGCAGCTTACACTTGTTTTTTTATATGTACAGTTGGGAAAATCAAGTCTCCCTTTCATTTAGATATCTCCCATTCCTCACTTTCTGTGGAACCTTGAGATCATTCAGCTACAGAACTGGAAGTCTGTGTTTTAAGACTGGCTGATCCCCCAAAGGGAGCGTGTTGCACAGTGGAAAGTACCCATAGACAGTGACAGCTTTTGAAGGACCATAATCATTCTGTGACTTAGTCAAGAGAATGTTTGTTTAGCAATAGATTCTTATTTCCTAGGTTCACTGGCTCAAGGTGATAGCACCTTAGTAATGTACCTTTATGTCATTTGTCATGGAAATCATCACTACCTGTAGTAAAAATGACTGTCTATTACATATTTGGACTTCCTCTAAGTTAGAGTAAAGAATTTAATTGAGATTAAAATCAAGAAAAAAGCAAAATCTTGAAACCTATGCCACATTAGTAGCACATTATCTATCTATCTATCTATCTATCTATCTATCTATCTATCTAACTCTTATCACAATCCACATATACTTTCATGTGTCAAACACTTCTGTACATTTGCTTCCCTCATTGTTCTCAAAACAGTTGTCTTCTGCTTGAGTCCCTGATATCCACTCCTCATTCTCCCCTCCCTCCTCATTCCCCCTTCCCACATGAACCTTTGATGATTTATAAATTATTATTATTTTGTCATATCTTACACCATCTGATGCTTCCCTTCACTCACTTCTTCAC
The DNA here is from genome assembly GCA_004026705.1 of Nesogale talazaci. Lineage (NCBI taxonomy): Eukaryota > Metazoa > Chordata > Mammalia > Afrosoricida > Tenrecidae > Nesogale > Nesogale talazaci. Next base: position 47,339 of record PVJH01002389.1, on the reverse strand, counting down.
TGTCCACCCCCCAGGGAGATGGTTATATGTAGATCCCTGCAATATGCTCTTCCTTTCTATCCCACCTTCCATCCCATCTCCCATTACTGCCCTTCTCACCACTGGTCCTGAATGGTTCTTGGATTCCCTGTGTTTCCAGTTCCTATCTCTACTGGTGTACATCCTCTGGTCCAGCCTGATTTGTAAGGTAGAATTAGAATCATGATAGTGGGGGGAGGGGGAAGCATTTAAGAACTAGAGGAATATTATATGTTCCATCATTGCTATTTGTACCCTGACAGGTTAATCCCCTCCCTGAGAGCCTTTTGTGAGGGAATATCCAGTTGCATACAGATTGGCTTTGGGTTCTCACTCTGCATTCCCCCTCATTCATGATAATATGATTTGTTGTTCTTTGATGCCTGAAAACTACTCTCTCAACACCTCGTGATCACCCAGGCTGCTATTCTTCTTCCATGTTGGCTTTGTTGGCTTTGTTGCTTCTTAGTTTGATGACCACTTGTTTATATTCAAGCCAGGTCCCAGACTCTACAGCCCTTGATAACTAGGCCCCATCAGCATTTTTCACCACTTTTGCTTATGTGCCCACTTTGTCTACAAAGATCATGTTGGGAAGAGGAGCATCTCAGACTGCTGAATTATTAGAAGGTTATAGCGTGTTATTAAAATAAATCTGTGACATAGGGAAAGCAATAATCAAAATGTATCACTAAATGTGTCAAAGTATAATTTAATAAATGAAAGACCTATCATTATTACTTTCACACTTTTTCATTTTAACATCATTTTTTTGCTTAACTTAATAGGAAAAAATAGTTTTTATGCAATTGGAATAGATAAATCCTTTGTAAATGGAATTACTTGCATATGTGACAAGTCAGAGTAAAAGAGCATTGAACAAAATAAGTTATTTTCTTTCTGTCCTTAAAAAGCTCATAGAAAATATGAAAAGGATCATAGAAATTAAGCAACAGTGTTTGATAAAGGGTAAAACATCTCTAAGGGGATTGTGGCGGTCATGTGCTGATGTTAATTTCATGATTGAGATGTAGGGGTGGAGTTTAGCCTGTTAATCTGGAGATAGTCATTGAGTAGCCAATGAGGCCTCCGTGTGGGCATGACTTTCTCCTGATACTTCTGGGAAATCTCATGATATTTCCCTCGTGAAGATGAAAAACTATCTTCCTGGTTGTTGGGAGTTAGTCTCAGAGACGAAGAATTATGGTTAAGACAATATGGCAGCATCTGAGGAGCTGGAGAAGAAGCCATACTGTTTTGTCCCACTGGAGCCAGACCTCTGAAGCTGGAGAGGCCATGCGGGGCCCCTGCCAGCGATGAGTTGTTTCTGCCACCACTGGATGCTGTTGATGGACCCTGAGCCCTGGAAGAAAGGAGTCATGGGGAGACCCCTCCCAGCACCGGGATTCTGCACCCACTGACCTGAGACTTCGTGAGTCAGAAGGAAACATTATAAACTGGTATCAGGCATATGGGCTAATATCAGACTTATTACTTTGAACTGGACTGGGTTGGGATGCTTTCTCAGTATTCTATTCCTTTTGTATATAAACATTCCCTTATATCCAAATGTGTGTCTATAAATTTGTTCCTCTATTCTACCCAGACTAACACAGCAACCTCTTGTTACAAATTCACTTCAAACAAGTCGCCAAAGACTAGAGACTCTACCTCTAAAATATACCCTCAACATATTTCCCAGTCCAGTCCTCCTTGTGATTACTTGCTAAAACTACCAGTTTCAGGACTGGTGAATTTTTCTCAGTTTCTCAGATCTTCTTGTCATAAGTCTTCTTTCTCAATTGATTGCTTATAGATATGACAGATATATACTTTAAAATGAGAATTTTGATTTGGTATTTTCCTCTTTAATTTGATTTCTCATGGCTCTCAACTATTGAGTGATTAAACATAATTTTTTAAATGAGGTGTACAAGATACTTTACATCCAACTCACTCATTTCAATCTTCATCTACACTTCAGATTACTCTTATAGATTGTGATGGAGAAGGATTGTATTGTACTCTTATAATCTCACAAAATCCCTGAGACCCAATTTCTGTTTCATAGCTGCTGAGGAATTATGAATGAATTAGTTAATATCAAAGGATAAAATTTCAAAAGATGTGTGCATAAATATCAGCACATATGCACAATATCAACACAAAATTCAAACCCACTGCAATTGAGTCAATTCATATTCAGAAAGACTATATAGAACAGAAAAGAACTGTGCCTTAAATTTTCTGAGATGGTAAAATCGTATGGAAGCAAATTGCATTATCAGTCTTCCATGGAGCAGTAGCTACAAGGTGTGGATAACTTTGGGGTGAGAAGCCCAATGTTCAAACCACTAAAGCACCAGAGATCCTTAAATAAAATATTGCCCAGAAAAGTTCAGTATCCGTTTCCCAATCATCATATATAAATATGGGGAAATAGATCTACATGCATATACTTATAAGGTTAGTTATAAGACAGTAACAGCAGATGGACGTTGGTCCTCCACTCAAGTACTTCTTCAATGCAAAAGCACTTTGTTTTATTATATTGGCATTCCATGATGCTCACCTTCCTGATGCAATCACTGAAGGCAAATGTATGCATAAGCAAAAGTGGTGGAGAAAGCTGATGGTGCCCTGATATCAAAAGATGTAGCATCTGGGGTCTTAAAAGTTTGAAAGTAAACAAGCATCCATTTAGCTCAGAAGCAACAAAGCCCAAATGGAAGAAGTACACCAGCCTGTATGACCACGAGGTGTCAGAGAGATCAGGTATCAGACTTCATAGAACTAAAAATCACAACATTGCATGCTCACCTTTCTGTTGTGATCGCTGATGACAAATGTGTGCATAAGCAAATGTGGTAGAGAAAGCTGATGGTGCCAGGTTATCAAAAGATATGGCATCTGGGGTCTTAAAGCCTTGAAGGTAAACAAGCAGCCATATAGCTCAGAAGCAACAAAGCCCACATGGAAGAAGCACATCAACCTGTACGATGATAAGGTGTTGAAAAGATCAGGTATCCGGCATCAAAGAACTAAAAATTATATCATTATAAATTAGGGGAAGCACAGACTGGGGATTCAAAGCCCATCAACAGGTGAAGCAACATCCCCTTATAGAGGGATCACATAGAGAAGATGGGCCAGTCAAGGTACAATGTAGCAACAATGAAATATGCAACTTTTCTCTAGTTCTTAAATAATTCTTCTCACCCAGTATCATGATCCCAATTCTACCTGAAAAATCCAGCTAGCCCAGGGGATGTACACTGAAGCAAGAAACAAGGGAAATTCAGGAGAGATAAACCTTTCAGTATTAGTGGTGAGAGCGGTGGTACCTGAATGATGGAGGGAAGTGGCATAGAAAGGGGGAACAAATTACAGGGATCTACATATAACCTCCTCCCTGGTATATGAACAACAGGGAAGTGGGTGAAGGAACACATCGAACACTAGGTTATATGCCAAAATAAATAATGATAATTTGTAAATTATTTAGTGTTCATGGGGGATGGGGAGTGGGGAGGGGAAATATGGGTAGCTGATACTGGAAGCTAAGTAGAAGGAGAATGTTTTGAGAATGATGATGGCAACAAATATGCAAATGTGGTCTGCATACAATTGACATATGTATTCATCATGATAAGTGTTGTATGAGCCTGCCATGAAATGATTTAATTTAAAAAACCCATATAAGCCTTGCAAGCCTATAATAAAGTTAGAGTTGCACCATCCGGAAAAAAGTTCAGTATCATTATTTCGAAATCTGTGTTCAGATGTTACATAGTATAAAAGACAGAATATAGAGAGCTAAAAGGTCTGTAAAAACATCATTTTCAATGTCTACTGGGCTGAACAATGTTAGATCAAGAATCTAACTTCCATGTACTTTGTTCATTTCTTTGTTTACTAATGAAAAATAAACACTAATCTCTGAATTCTGTCAATTTTCTATTGGATTGTGATGCTCTCACGGTTGGCGCCCTGCTGTGGTGCTGGCAGGCATGCGGTTCATAATTACAATATTATCTGTGACATTTCTTGTGGCCAGTTTTCAATAGAGTTTCCAAATGCAGACGGACTGAGAAAAAAGACCTGGAGATCTACATAGCCACCAAAATTGACTAACAAAAACTTTAGAGATAGCAGTGCCACTTTGTTGGATAGAGTGTTCACAGATGAGTCCCACAGAGTGGGACACACTCCCAATGTGGCTGGCAAAGAGCAATGTTCTCAAACTAGACTTGACATCACTTAATATGACCATTCAAGTTTGTGCATCAACTACTACTGCAAAAGATGAAGAAGTTGAAGATTTGTACCAACTCATGCACTGTGAAAATGTTCACTCATGCAATCAAGATGTATTGATCGTTACTGGTGATTGGAATACAAAAGTTTGGGGAAGAAGAAGGATCAGTAGTTGAAAAACAAGGCCTTGGTGATAGATATGAAACCAGATAGCACATGAGAATTGTGAAAGACCAATGATTCATTGATTGGAAAGTTCTCTTTTTTCAACACTATAGAGGGTGACTATCTTCCTTGATCTCACAGATGAAAGAACTGACATCCTTGCGGTATGACATTGGTAATAATATTGAATAAGAATAAAGAAATATGGAGATAGCGCCTCTCATCTACTTGGCACTTATTGTAAGGAAGGGCAAAATGTTAGATAAGCACATCATAGTTGGCAAAATAGAAGGCCAACGTAGGAGGAAGACCCTTAATGAGATGTAGTAATGCAGTGGTTGCAACAATGGTTCAAGCAAAGGAACATTTGTGAAGATAGCACAACATTCTGTTCTGTTGTGCCTCAGATTTCCTTGAAAAATTCAATTATGGAGGAAAACTGAAAATCATAAATATCATTTCAGATATTGACCAATAAGCTTATAATGATCCCTCTCAAAGAACAACACTCCTTGCCTTACTTAAATCTTAGGTTTTTGTTGTAAAGGGTCTGACCTTTTTTTTAATTTAGTAGAAATATCATGTCAACATTCATATTCTATTTCCTAATTTAAATAATAGTTATATCAGAGTTTAAACTGCAGCTACCAATACTCTTACCACCTGCTAAATAGACATTCCTGACAAGGCAGAAATTGGTCACTTAATCGTATACTCAAATACATAAGTAGAAACCATATATTATAAATAGAGTGAAAATTTTCCAGCATACACAAATTAGGAGCTTTTAAAGGACAGAAAACATTTATCACCTACAAGGATTAAGTAGGAAAGATTAGCAGAAAAGCTTTGTTTTTTAAATGCTTCCATGAAGCATTTGTACACAAAGTAACGATCACTCCACTTTTAATACAAGAATATTGAAGCCGTATGCCCTGCCCTTACTCTGAATGTGTCTGATTATCTTCTCACTACTGAATCCAAAATAATTAGATGTTAATTTGTTTTAGTGATTTGGTGAGTAGCCTTTAGAGATTCGAATGTTTCTGTGGAGGTGGCGAAGTGTAAAATGAATTAGAATCAACCTGATGCATAGATTATAATTATTTATTCATTGACACAATAATCATGATCAGTTTAAACTTTCTTTCTTCCCCTTTTTGACTCCACAATATATAGATCCAGCCAATTCAGTCAATCATCAGAAAATATGACATATTTGGATTGGTATAATCAATATGACTATATTTTTAGATGAATTGGCTCCATGTTTTGGCAGTCTTCAGTACGTGATGATTCATACCAATAATCCTGCTCATCTAAAGAGACATAGGCAATAAAGTTCCCCTGGCAAAATTATAGGCAAACCAATGACTACAATATTTTTGGAATCCCCTAAGGAGCACATGTCTTTGACAGCAAAAGAGAGCTATATTAAACTAGTGACATTTCCCTCTCACTGCTGTCCACATGAACTCCCAGAGCCCAGCCTTTTTGCTTCTCTATTTTTGGTGATGTGCTTTCTTCCAGGATCCAGAAGACAGCAAAACATGTCAAAAGAAAGTATTAAGTTGGCTCAACTTCTGCCAAGACTCTTAACAATTTCTAGGTACTAGTAATTACTAATGATCTGACTTGACAATTCTAAATAGGAGAGGAAGATGATAAAGTTTTTATATTAAGTGAGCTATCTCTACTCCTCAAAGGTTACTCGAATGATGTAATTTTTTCCATTATTCTTAAATATTGCCAATCACATATGTACTGTACGTAAGTAAATATTCAGCTATGTGTGATCAAGAGATGTGTACACACTGTATTGCCTTCCGTTATCACCATTACCCTTTTGTCTCAGCCATGTTTGCTTTAACAACTAATCACTCATGCCATTCCCATCTTACCTGCAACCAGACTCAGTTTTTCATTTTAAGACCGATAGCCTCCTAAAATCTAAACTGGAGATTTGGAACTCTCTAACAACTCTCATGTTGAGTAAGGGATGTTCCAAATTTATAACCTCTCACAATGAACAACTTGTTGGATAAGGTTTTAGTCACTTCATGCACCCGCATTCGAAATATTTGGCCCATTCTTTGCAATATGATTAAACATCTTACTATCTTTATTTCTAAAATTGCCCCAACCGATTCAAAATTTTTATTTTGATATATACCCTACTAAACCTAGGACAGGCCAGGTGGAGAGAAAGGGAATATGAAACCATTATGGCCATATTTCTTTTTTTTAATACACCAACATTCCTCTATTCCAATATTGCAACATTCCTCTTAATTGCCAATAAGTTATGATAAAGAGATCTCGTAGACATTATGCTGAGTGCAGAATTTCACACAAAATACAAGATAATGTTTGTATTATTCTATGTATAAACAATAACTAGAGTAAGCAAATTAATAGAAATCAAATCTGTTGTTCATTACCCTGGTAACCCTGATTAACTTCATTTTTCTCTGTTACCAGATTTATCTTCTCCGTTATGCCTCTCTCTCTCTCTCTCTCTCTCTCTCTCTTTGGATATGTGTGTGAACATCAAAACTCTATTTCATAGAAAAGTGCTGGTTTCACTTGTTATTTTTCCAATTGTCTTACTTTATACAATCTAGATTAGGACCACATTACATTGAACTATGCCTCTTTCTCCTTGAATTCCCCACTTTAGAAAAAATTAAAAACTGAAGAATTTTATCCAATTTATTCAAAATGTTAACAAAAAGAAAAAATAAACAGAATAGAGACATAAGTACATGGTATTCTTGGGTAGTATAAACTATCCATGTACTTGGCAATGGTGCTAGGCTAGGTTGACTAGAGAAACAAATCCAGGGACACATGTTTATGTATAAGAGAAAACTTTATATCATGAAATAGTTATTTATCAAGAAAACATCCCAGCTCAGCACAACTCAAATTCCTACATCTGGAACTGGTCCATAATTCACTCATCAGACCCATTCAGCCACATGCAATGATGCAGAATGCAGGGATATCACAGGTTGGTAGGTGGATAGTCCTATGAATCCAATGGCAGAAGTTTTGGCAACCATTAGGGAAAGGCAGCAGAAAGGTGAAGGCAGAGAGAGAGATTCCCAGTGCCCTCGTTATGAGAAGGATGTGCCCACAAGGACTCACCATCAGGCTGGGAACTTACTGACAGGTTAAACTCTGCCCTGACATTTTTATACATCAAGTTGACATGAATCACCACTGCTAACTGTATAGTTGCAGGTTTGAGTCCACCCATAGGCATTTGGAAAACATGATTGATATTTTATATGCAAAATATAAGTCATTGAAATCTTATGGAGGACTGTTTATTCTGAAACACAGTGGAAATTAAATACATAGAAAATAGAACAGTGTATGTGTGCAAATGGGAGTGAGAATAGGAATTGATTGGAAAATGCATATAGGAACTTTTGCACGGTAACAGAAACAATTGAAGATTGTATTTTGATGTTGTTTGTATAATTTTATAATTTCATTAACAATAACATAACTATAGATTTACAATGTAGACATTAATGGTGTGCAAATTATACCTTAATTCATCTATAAAATAATCAGCAAGTGGTTAGAGTTGGAAAATATTTTTTGAAACAAGATTGGCAATATGTCGACAATCGTTGAAGTTGAGTGACAGCTAACAGGTTCATTATACTTTCTCTTACTGCTGTGTGTTTGTGAACTTTCATAATAATAACTTAGAAGAAATGTAACCAGTCTACTACATTTATCTAGAACACCACAGCAATATATTTTGTATTGTGCATATCTTTAAAAATCAGACGCTCTAACATGGTTACAGACACATGATGTGTTCATGTCAGATGAAGCCTTAGAAAAGCTTCCCTTCTACCACTTAATTTAAAGATGAGGCAACTGTACATGGTAGACATTAGTGATGCAATCAGTTGCACAGTTGATGGTATTGTTTATAACAGTCCACAGCTTGATGCATCCAAGGATGTAGTATTTAATATCTATGTGCTATGAATAGTTAAATATGAAGAAAAGAAAGGTGAATGTATAGAGGAGTATATAATCAGCAAAGACAATTCATTTAAGTCAGGATATTTATAACACTTATTTGCTTCTGAATGTGCTTTATATAGATGTATTATTATGGGTAATTTTCAAGCTATCTATTATTTCTTTTCTCATTACTCATGCTGGGTTATTACTGTCTGCTTCTGGTCAGGACTTTTTTATATGCCTGATCTTAACCAGTTGACCCTCCTCCTTTCCTCACTTCTGCAGTTTTCCGTCTGTATGTCTCTCATTGGTTCAGCACCAGATAGACTCTCTTAAATTGACAGTATATAAGCATGAAAGCTTCAATAAAAGTTCTCATCAATTGTTAGTATTATTTTTCTGTCTATATGCCCCAAAGGCCAAGTAAAGGAACTAGAAACATAGACAGGGGGTGGGGGGGGAACCAAAGCTCTCAGGAAAGAGAGAAAAACATTAATGCGGTTTCTGTTTTAAAATATATACAAATATAGGCTGACATATGCTGCATATAAACATACTGACAAGATGGGTCTTACTCAAAACTGATTGAGAAAGCATAATGTCATTTATAACCTTAACTGTATATAGTTTATGAATGGAAAAATGTCCAAAGATTGCACAATAGGGATATATGTGAACACAGATGAGCTACCTAAGGAGCTTCCCCTTTTGAACAAATGATCCTTTTGCTTTTTATCTGACATTTTCAGTTGATCTCAAAGAAGGTTTGATCTCCTATACCAGCTTCAGAAATTGCTTTTATGATTTTTTTTGTGGGCCTCATTGCCCTCTGGTGGTTGTGGGAGCCACCCAGTGCCGCTCCTGAGAGCCGCCGCTGGATTTGAACTGCCAAGCCCGTGGGCCACAGTCCTGCACTCAACCACTTACACCATGAGGGCTCAGCCCCAGAAACTGTTTTTACCCACCCAAATATCCCCAGAGAAACCCACACCTGCATTCCTACCTCTCCTCCATTCATGGATGAATTTTACAAACTTCCCCTCTGTAGGTGGTTGTTGATATAGATCCAAAGTTGAGAACAATCAGTCAGATTCAACACAACTCTATGACTGGATTAGGGAGAGAAAGCAAATTTTAATTTAAATTTTTCTTCTGATGCTTTTCTTTTTGTTCTACTTTTGAAAAATATAACTTATCATAACACAGGTGAGTATAAGCAGACCCAAATATCAGCCTAGGCACCTAATTTTACCACAAAAACTGCATTAAAAATGTCCTGAAGTACTTCGCTTTTACACGAGTTTGTTCAGCAATTCTGTATCAGAGATCTTTCTGATTTTAAAACTAGTTTGTCATTTTAATATTACTATTACAGTGACATTTAAAATAAACATATAAAATATTCAATACAAATAAATATTCTTCTGACTCTAGATCTCTAGTCTTGTTCCACTATGGTAAAAACTATTTACTGGGTCACTTATTTAGTTGTGAGCAGCAGTAGTAATGTCCCATTATATATGCAGTGATGGATTTTGACATCCTACTTGTATCAGAACTTTCAGATCAGCATATTTTTCTCTTAATCATTCTTATTGAGGAGTCTTGCAGCTCTTATCACAATCCTATATCTACTGCATCAAGCACATTTGCACATGTTACCATTATCCTATTCCCAAACATTTTCTTTCTACTCAAGCCCTTGGAATCAGCTCCGATTATTTTTCTCCCTCCACCACCCTCCCACCCTCATGAACCCTTGATAAATTATAAATTATTATTTTCATATGTTACACTGTCCATTGTCTCCCTTCATCCATGTTTCTGTTCATCACTATGGGTTTGTGTGTGGTTGGTGTGGGGGGGGGGCAGGTATTATACATTGATCATTTCAATAGATTTCCCACTTTCATTTCCCTGTCCATCCCACTCTTTCTCTCAACCCTCATGATAGTGCTATGCATATTATTTTTTGAGGGGGTTATCTTTCATGAATCCTGGTGTCAAGAGCTTTTATCTGTACCAGTGTACATACTCTGGTGTAGTCAGATTTGTAAAGTAGACCTGGGATCATGATACTTGTGGGAAGGAAGCATTAAAGAACTAAAGGAATGTTGTGTGTTTTGTCAGGCCTATACTGCACCCTGGCTGGCTCATCCCTTCCTTGGGTCCTTTTATCTTCAGGTGGGATTTAGGTCTCCACTCCACCCCACAACCCTCGTTTGCATTGATATGATTGTTTGTTTGGGATTTCTGATGCCTGATACCTGATTCCATTGACACCTCATGATCACACAGGCTGGTGAGCTTCTCTCATGTGGACTTTGTTGCTTCCCAGCTAGATAGCTGTTTGTTTATCTTTAAGTCTTTAAGACCCCAAGACACCATATGTTTTAATAGCCAGGCACCATCAGCTTTCTTCATCACATTTGCTTATGCACCCATTTTGTCTAAAGTGATCATGTCAGGAATATGAGTATCACAAAATACCAGGCAATTAGAACAAAGTGTCCTTGCATTGAGGGACTACTTGAGTAGAGACAAAAATCTGTCAGCTACTTTAATACTTAACATATAAATATATGTGCATTGATATGTATCCCTATCATTAGATCTACAGTAAATGTAAGTACATATGTGCATGCCTATATTTATACCCTAAAAATGTCCTTTGACTTCTAGTTCTTTCATCTTATTTCTTTTAACTTTCCTTCTTCCCTACTATCATGTTTAACCATCATTCAGCTTTCAGAAATTTCTCTTGGCCACATTGTCCTTGATCAAGCCCCATGAGGCATCTTCATCATCCCTCTTCACCATCCATTTTAGATCACTTGTTGTTCCCTTTTCCCTGAGTTTGACGTGTCCTCTCTTTATTCTCCCACTTCCTCACCTCCATCCCGGTCTCCCTGGAACTGTTGTCTTTCAAGATTGTTTATCCTGCCTATCTTATATAGAAATATATTTTTAAGCCTATAAATAATTCCAGATCTTTCTGTTGACCTTTATGAATGTTTTTCCACCTAATTTGGTGAGACAGCCCATTCTTTTGAATAGTTTATTCATTATACAAAGTAACAACTTTTTATTAAGTAAACATCTCCTTGTGGATAGATATGTTTCACTTATTTTCTCCTTCACTCCCTCCTTCTTTCCCTCTTGTCTTCCTTCCCTTCCTTCCTTGCTTTTACTCTCCCATTCTTTTTATTGTTATCTACCTTAATTTTGTGATAAATAACTTCCTTAAAGGTGCATGTGTATGAATATGTCTACAGAATAAATTTTGAGTGATTGAACCAATGAGTTAAAAGGTCTATATACTTGTTGAATTGGATAACTAATGCAAAACTGTCCCTCTTACAGTTATATTTCTAGCATTAGTGTTTAGGAGTTCTTGTCTTCACAACACCATAATAATGTTGAAAAGTTTGGTGTCATAATGGGTTAAGTTAGGGACTGAAAACTCAAAGATCTACAGTTCAAATTCATCATCTGCTCTGAGGGAGAACGATGCTGCAGTCTGCACTTTTATCACTGTTTCATCATTTGTTAATGATGAATTGAATCATTTTTGAGGCCTTCTTCATTTTACAAAAACATTTTCTTCATCTTAAAACTGTTGTTTCATTTGGTTTCTCCTTCCCATAAAAGTGTTCCAAAGCTTCAATTATTTGTGAAAATGATCACTTGAGTTGTGTTAAAAACCTGTTATTAGTCTGGACTTCAGTTTCCCTTGCCCCCCTCCCCCATGACAGAAAGGAACCCTATGACACAAAGGAACCCCTCTCAAGGTATCTTAATGAGACTAATACAAGTGAATTTTTGAGAGACTTTATCTGCAGTCATTTTGAGATTGCGGAGACGTGCTTAAACATGCAGCATTTGGAATAGCAAGCATTTATGAACTGAAACCCTAATAACTACATATTCTTTTGCTTATCAACTTAGAATATATTGCAAAGTTTCTTAGAACTTTGGTGGTATAGTGCTTATGTATTTCACTGCAAACTACAACATCAGCATTTCAAAACCACCAGTCACCGGGGAGCAAGATCGGTCTTTATCTTCCTGTAAAGTGACATCCTCAAAAAGTCACAGAGACAATTCTACCCCATCATATAGGATCAATATGGGTCTGCATTAACTCTGTAATAGTGAGATTTGAGATTTACTGTTGTTCTTAAGCATTATCAAGTTGCCTTCAACCCATAGTTAATGTATGTGCAATTGAATGAAAAACTGTGTGGTCTTCTGCCATCTTCACAATTGTTCTCATACTTGAGCCCACTGAAGCAGCCACTGTGTCTGTCTATCTTGAGGGTGTTCTTTTTTTTTTTTTGGCCACCCCTCCACTTTACCAAACAAGATGTCCTTCTGCAGAGACTGGTCTCTCTTGACAATATGTCCAAAGTTTGTAAGATGAGGTCTTGCCATCCTTGCCTCTAAAAACAACAATATATAAAACTATCTTTTTTATATACTCATAAAATATAGATGAAATTTTATCACAAAGAAAAAATAATTTAAATTCTATAGTGTTGAAACAATAGAGACACATATTCTCCTGAAAATACAATAAAATTAGAAAATAATGAATATGTATATATATTGAGTGCTCTTAGACCTGAGGTTCCAATCCTCTCACAGTGTCTCCTACAATGTTCTGTTTCTTTTGTTTAGGCTATCAGTATTTTAAAATGGTTCAAAGCTGTGCATAAGGGTTTCAGGGTTAAGGGTTTCCTCTGAAATATGGAGCAAAGTCCTTCTTCATTGTCTTTTCTTTGTCTGGAAGCTCTGCTGAAACAAATTCACTGTGGTTGATCCTGCTGGCATTTGAAATATAGACAGACAAATTAAGACTCCACCATTCAAAAGATGGCATATGAAAAAGAACCAAGATGCTGAAGAGGGAAGTTTAAATAGCATGGAATAAAAAAAACAAGACTCCAGGAATTTATGGACTACCTATTGGGATGTTTTAGAAATCTGAAGAAGCACTGGAATCATTCCCTCATCTATGTCAGGAAATCTGGAAGACAGCTACCTAGTCAATTGACTACATGAGATCCTTATTTGTGCCCATTCCAATAAAGTTCACCCAACAGAATGCTCAAATATAGAACAATGTCATTGCAAGTAAAAAATTTCCTCAGAATCATCCAACAACAATTGTAGTAGTACTTTGATAGGGAGCTCCTAGAAATTAGGCAGGATTCAGAAGATGGTGTGGAATAAGGTATGTGATTGCTGATGTCAGGTGTATCTTGGCTCAAAGCAGAGAGTACCACAATGATGTTTTACTTGTGCTTTATTGACTACCCAAAAGCATTTTGCCATGTGGACTGTAGCAAACTGTGGAAAACTGAGAGAAGAAATGGGAATTCTGGAACACTTCTTTATGCTCATTCAGAACTTTGTACATGGCCAATAAACAATAATCCTCTTTTCCAGATACTGCAGTGCTAGGAATGCTAGGAACCCTGAGCAGCTAAGTCTTTCATGACTCTCTTTAGAAGATGGTGTTGGAAGTCCTGCGTGGTAATCAACCTAAGTGCCTGTTTGGAGAGATGGTGAATCTGCAAGCCAGTTTGAAGAACTTTGATCCTCAGAGATGAACATTTCTTGAGCACCATCAGGCTTAAGTGTAGCCCCAGACGTAAGTTCTCTATGGGTGTCTCTGGAGACCAGCAACATTGTGATGACACCAAGGCCATAGATATCCTTCCCCAGATATCTAGACATTGAAGAATCTCAACAAGAATAAGAAGATAGTCAAAAAGCTGACCAATAAATATAGCGTTTTTTTGGTCTGTGAGTCACTAATCAAGCAAATTCCTCAATTTCCAGGGTCAGACCTTCTTAAGATTGGCAAATTCCCTTCTCTGTTGACCCACAATGAGAACTTGGTGGCCAAAGTCAATGAGTTGAAGGTCACTATCAAGTTCCAGATCAAGTTCCTGTGTCTGGCATCATTGATCATGTGATGATGACAGGTGATGAACTCAAATACAGCATCCACTTGGATATTGACATTTTGGGCTTCACTGCTAAAGAAGAATTGGCAGAAAATTCATGTTTTGAACATTTATACATTAAGCACACCATGGGAAAATGCCAGCATCTGTATTAGACATGATTCAATAAATTTTATTGTTCCTCTAAACAAAAATGGGAGGCAGTTGTGTGAACAGAATAAATGGCTACTGCGTGGTTTAAAATCAGGATAATTGTGCTCCAGGGTTGTATCCTCTTTATATTTGTTCAAATTATATGCCTATCAAATCATCAGAGACGTTAGATTATATGAAATAGAATTGGAGAAAAATGCTTAACAATCCTTGGTATGAAGATGACATGCCCTTGCGTGCTGAAAGTGAGGAGGTCCTGGAGCACTTATTGATGAAGATCAGGGGTTGCACCTTCAATATGGATTACAACCCAATGTAAAGAAGATGCAACCCCCCCCCAAAACTGGGTCAGTAGGTAAAATCATGGTAAATGGGAAAAAAGATTGAAGTTGTTGAGGATTTTATCTTATTGGGACCCATAATTAATGCTCATGGAAAGTACAGTCAAGTTAACAGTAGACTGATTATTGAATAGGTAAATCTGTTGCATCAAAACTCTTTAAAGTATGAAAGAGCAAAGATGCTACTTTGAGGACTAACATAAGCCTGACCCAAGCCATGGTACTCTCTACTACATCATGTGCATATGAAAACTGAAGATTGAATAAGGAAAACCATAGAAAAATTGATGCATTTGAATTGTGGTGCTGGAGAAAAAGATTGAAAGCTCCACAGTCTACCTAATGGAGAAAGTCATCTGAATTTGAAGAAGTATGGTGAAAGTGTTCCTTGGAGTCAAGAATGGCAAGACTATGTCTTACATTCTTTGACATGTTCTTAGGAAAGACCATTCCCTGGGGAAGGACATCATGCTTGGTGACAGAGGGCTAGTGAAAAAGAGGAAGGCTGCATCAATGAGCTCAGACACAGGAACACTTGTGAGGATGGCCAGGACCGTGTGGTGCTTTGTGCTGTTGTTCAGGAAGTTGGATTGGGTCAGAATAGATTTGATGGCACCAAACAACAGCAGCAGCACGTGTAAATGCAATCCCGACTTCTTATAAATCAAAGAAAAAGTGAATGCCATGCCTGTCTGAAATAAGTCAATGGTAAAATAAAAATTGCAGATACACAAAAACCCAATACTTATGAAAGCATGGATTCTCCAGATCCCTGGTTTTTAGTTTAGTCAGCACTGAAAGGAAATTATTTCCAAGTGTTTTCCCAATTAACTAAAGTGAATTAATTATTCAGTTAAAATATTTTACTAACAAAAAGTTCCACTATGAGCAATCTTTAATGACTTACTCAATGCTCTGTTGACATTGTGGTAAGTATTGGGACACTAACCAAAATATTGGCAGTTCAAGACCAGCAGTTTCTCCATAGGAGAAAAATGAGGCTGTCTGCTCCCATAAAAGATTTATATTCTTTCAAACAGTCTTTCTATTACAAACTGAAATATAAAAGAAAATTGGAGACATTAAATTAAAATACACAAATAAGGAAAATATAAAATGTACTAAATGCCAACTCTCAAAACTAAGTAACTAAATGAAATAAAAAAAATCCAAAACCATGGTTTGGACTCAGGAATGCTATAGAGATTATTGGCCATTATGAAGAGTAATAGGAGAAACACAATTATATGAAGGAGAATTAACCATAATTAAAGGCTATATTTTAAGTGTCAGATTTCATTCTTTAGAGTAGAAGACAAGTTTATGTAATCATAACAAGAACAAATCTGGGATTTACCCAAACAATCCAGAGAGGAATATCTAAAGAAGACAGCAGTTTCGAGGAGGTCTGCTGGGTTAGTTAGATACCAGGCACTGTGGTCAGCTCAGAAGGAAAAAGCCATCATTTTGAAGTATTCCAGAGTGTTGATCCTAACAGATTTCCTCAAAAGACACAGGGCAATCCTGGAGAGCTATAAAGAAGAGATTCAAGGAAATTGAAAACTGTCCTGATGACACAAAGGCCAGTAATAAGAAATCAAAGGTACATATATTTTGCCTTCAAAACAACGTAGGTGCTTATTCATGGAGGGTAGCAAGAAGCTGTGCTATGGGCTGATCATGGGCTTTCAGGTGTCTTTTTCTCCCCACACACAAAGGACCCCACAGTATGAGTACTGCCAGAATGTCTCCACAGCCATTTTGATGAGATGCAAATGAGAGAGAGCACAGTTCATTAGGGAAGATATAGGAAGATGGAAACAATGCCTTAAGAAGCATATAGGTTAAAACGGAAAAAAAAAAGCATATAGGCCTAAACAGAGCCTATGTCAAGAAACAATAGCTTCACATTTTGATAATTTTTAATAAGGTTTCTATGATTCATAGCAAAATTTTAAATTTATTCTCATATTTAACTATACCTGAAAATATATTTGAAGTATAATTCCTTCACTTAAGAATATATAGAAATATTTATATACTCTGTTTTAGAAAATATTTAATATATAAATCTTTATTTTTAATGTGTTCTTTTTAGTGGAAATGCCATTCTTTTTAACCTGGAATACTTAGGGCCTGAATTTGTATCTAATATTGTGACTCAAACACTATTTTCCCATGGTGTTTATCTAAGGATTTATTCTTTCCTTGTATCATTTGCTTTATATACAATTCTTGTATATGAAAATATTTACATTATTTTGCTTAAATTCAATAGAATTTGCTAAAACAAGACAACTTACTGAAATGTATTTACATTTATTGAATGACAGTAAGTTGTGTCAAGTAAAATTTAATTGCAATAGCTACACAGAACTCAAAGACACTCAATGATTATAGGCTTTAGTTATAAAGTTAAAAGATGGTAATACAAGTGAGAAATGCACAAGGTATAAAGGCTCTTTGGGACATATTATAAAATTATTTCAGGGGTGCTAATAGATGCTTAAGGGGTATTGTTCACTTCTGTAAGCCTCGACCAGAGGGCATTCAGCTCACACTCACTGGGTGACATACCCAGACCCCTAAATGAAATGCCCAGTGTCACCTTCATCCACAAAGCCAGCATCCTTCCCCCAAGCACACAGTTTTATTTGGGAAGGCCACCACTCTGTTTCATGCTCCGATTCTGGTTACACTGCTGCTTCTCTGGTGTCACAAATGTCTTCCGGATCAAGGAGGTTAATTGTGCCCCAAGGAATAACAGGGATGCACTTAACTCCTTGCTCTTGCTTCAGTGAAATCCTCTCCTCCTGCTATTGGGAGGGTCCATTTTATACTCAGCAGGATGGCATTCCCCTGAAGCTTGGTCACCGGTATTCAAAGTATCCCCACACCTTCTTACCTAGACCCATGCAGGAAAAGTTCATTTGATGGAAGTTAGAGATTTGGGCTAGAAGAGCCTCCTTAAAGAATTCACTGCTCCTGCAGCTAATTGCATTCAGTTTTGCCTTTATCATCTTATTGAATGCTTAGTTATTTTCATTTTTATTCTTGGTATTATTTTTATTTGAATGCTACCTTCATGCTCCTGTTAGCTTTGTTTTATTTTTGCACATTTTTATATCTTCAGAAATAGTTCTTTTTAAATCAGTTTGCTTCTAAGGTTTCTCCCATTGTAACATAATTTAATTAGTTTAATATGTAATTTATTACATTTAAGCCAAATTAGTGTTCTTCCACACACATTATAGAGAGAAGGAAAGTAGAATTTCTGAACTTCTTGTAACCTCCTCTCCCTATCCTCTACTTCCCAGATATTATTTTTACATGGTAATTTCTATATATTTAAGAACCATAAATATTTTATTTATTTTTTTATTTTTTTATTTTAGGCATCACTGCCCTCAGGTGGTGGGAGTAGGAGGCCCAGCCTTTGCTCCTGGGAGCCGGAATTGAACCTCCATCCCAGTGGGCCGCAGTCCTGCGCACAACCACTACGCCACCGGGGCTCAGCCCAAGAACCATAAATATTTTGATCAATTATTATAATTACCAATTATGCTTCCTTAGTTTTATATTTTAATGATCACAGCACACCCCCCAACCCTTTATAATGACTTCTCCATTTCTCACTACAATTTCATCAGTTTTAATTTTTACTTATTAATTTTTTTAATTTTAAAAGTTTCATTGGCATATAATTAACATAATACACAATTCAATGGTTTAATAATATTAAAAAGAGTTATGCAACTATCATCACAATCAATTTCAGAACATTTTTCCTTCTTATACTAATTATTAAATCCTCACTTCCACCCTATGCCCCTGCCATATCTCAACCCTCCCCCTCCACCATAAAAAGCAAATTCATTTTCATCAAGTCAATTCTGAATCATAGTGGCAAGATGAGATAAGGTAGAACTGCACTAACTACTTTCTAAGATTTCAACTTTCTATAGAAATACAAAATGTCCCCTTCTACCTGAAGAGAAGCTGGTGGTTTTGAATCTTGTAGTTAACAGCACACTGTGTTACCCACTATGCCACTAGGGTTCTTGCTATTCCCATAAGAAATTATTAATCCAGTTTCTGTCTCTATAGTTTTACCAATCTTGGATTTTCTAAACAGAAAAACATATTTGAAAAACAAAAATAGACAACCCCAACAACAAGAACAAAATGAAAGAGAAAAACCTCAACCAAAAAGAAAGCAGAAAATATTAAAAAAAAAAAAAAAAACTAAAGCCAATTTAAAATGGGCCAAAAGGGAGACCAAATGATAAAAAAACTAAATGTTAGCCTAACCACATCTCCATTAATTGTTCTCCAATACACACTATTTGTTTTGTGTGTGTGTGTGTGTGTGTGTGTGTGTGCGCGCGCGCGCGCGCGCGTGCCCTGGTGGGAGTAAGAAGCCCAGTCTTGCTCCTGGAGAGCTGCTGCTGGATTTGAACCGTCAGCCCTGTGGGCTGCAGTACCGCACACAACCACTATGCCACCAGGGCTCATGTACTCTGTTTGATATAAAGGCTAATCACTCCACTGGTCAATGGTCAGATGAAATTCACCAGAGGCTCAATCCATGCAGGAAACCTGCAAATGAATATGGGACTTTCATTGTCATTGACAGCATTCTGCAAACTGAGTGCTCAGAATTTAATCTTTAAAACCATTGCCTTCTCTGGGCATAGATTTTATTATTTATAATTCTTAGATTACACAGGCTAGTGTGCTTCTTCCATGCACACTTAGCTTATACCTCCCTTATAATATCTGCATGTTTTAAGGCAAATCTTGACATTTTTCTTTCTGCTGACCACGCACCATCATTCAGAGGTGTTCAAGAAGTAATTATGAGTATCTTAGTACTTGCTTTATTCCCATTCTAAAATATATATACATTGTTCTTTCTCCAACTGTTTCTTCAAAGGGGGAATCAATGTTGTAAGGTTTAGGGAAATTAGCCCTGACAATCAGTCCTTTGGATGCAGGCTGGTGAGAGCATTTCTCAAATGTTGTGCTCCGTACTGTGCCTTAATTCTGCCTTCATTGAGGATTACTTGAGGCTACTGGTGTGCAAGAACTTTCTCTTTATTTTACTCTTTTCAGTACCATGACCTAGAACTCAAATAATCTGTTGTCGAGATCAGTTGATACAGAGATTCACACAGAAACATCAAGTCATATCTGTCCTTATCCTGTCCTGCCTCCATTCTGCAGAGTTCTGGCTTCATATAGTTGATTTTTCCAGTTTGTCATCAACCTGTGATAAATCTGCATGCAATTTCATTTTTTTTCTCTGGGTTCTGTTTCTTTTATGTCCCCCTTCAGGGTTTTATTTTTCCATATAGAATATTGGAGTTGTAGACATTTTCTGACTTCATTGAAAATTGAGAGGTCTATATTTATCCTTCTTTTTGTAATTTTCACTTGGTTTCAGATGAAAGGGGGCTTGAATTTGCCATTTTTATCTGTAGGTCCTCAGATGTTTTTGTAACTGAGTCATATAACCAAAAGATACTTGCTGGGGACAATTTAATCACATACTTTATATCAACTTGTAACTGAATTTTCTTTGGAGTTAAGTTAAACATTATAATTAATTGAAAGCACAACATACCAATTTCAGTTTTAACTTGAGCCTGTTCCTATAGGATAAGGGGTGGTTAGTCTAAGAAAATAAAGTCTGCTCTTTGGTTCAGTTCAGTCCCTGGAGAAGGACATCACGCTCGCTAAAGCAGCATGGCAGCAAAAGAGGAAGACTGTGGACAGGATAGATTGACCCAGTGGCTGACACAATGGACTGAAACAACAGAACAATTGCAAGGATGGCACAGGATCAGGCGGTTTAGTTCTGCTCTCTGGCGGTCCCGATGAGTCAGATCCACCTTCACAGCACCTAACAATAATACTCAATTCAGCTGTCCTGATTGCTTTCACTGCCACTCACTGCCATCGGGTCCTTGCTGGCTCACGGGGAGGCCCTCAGAGTTTTTGAGACTGTAACAGTTTTCTTGTTGGTTTTAAATCATTTTATTGGGGCTAGTACAACTCTTTTTATTTTAAGTATATGCCCTCCTGAAGCCCATATACTAAAAAGCATATTTTCTTATCCCAGTCCATACTTACACCCATGGGTCAAGCACGTTTGTGCATTTGTTGCTCTCATCATTCTCACAACATTTTCTTTTTACTTGAGTCCTTGGGATCAGCTCTTCATTTTCCCCTTTGCCTTTCCACCAACACCTTCTCTTCCTCACAAATCCTTGATAGTTCATAAATTATTATTATGTTTAAGGTCTTACACTAACCAATATCTCCCTTCCACCCACTTTTCTGTTGTCCATCTCCCAGGGAGGGAGATGTAGGTTATATGTAGGTCATTGTGATTGGTTTCCCCTTCCTCCCCCACCATCCCCTTACCTTCCTGCTATCACTGTTCTCATTATTGATCCTGAGCGATTTATCTGTCCTGGATCCCCTGTGTTTCTAGATCTTATCTGTACCTCTGTACATCATCTGGTCTAGCCAGATTTGCTAGGTAGAATTGGGGTCCTGATGGTGGGGGGAGGGGAGTATTAAAAATAGAGGAAAGTTGTATTTTTCATCAGTGCAATACTGCACACTGAATGGCTCATCCCTCTCGCAACCCTTCTGTAAGTGGATGTCTAGTTGCCTACAGATTGCCTTGGGTCTCCCTCCACACTTCCCTTCATTCACAATGATATGAATTTTTGTTCTTTGATGCCTGACACCTAATCCTATCAACACCTCATGATCACACAGGCTGTTGTGCTTCTTGCATGTGGGCTTTGTTACTTCTCAGGTAGATAGTTGCTTGTTTATCTTCAAACCTTTAAGATCATAAATGCTGTATTGTTTTATAGTTAGGCATCAGATTTCTTCACCACATTGGTTTATGCACCAACTGTGACTGTTTAAGGGCATACAAATTCCAGTCTTTCTCTCAGGGAGCTGCTGGTGGATTTGAATTGATGACCATGCAAATGATAGCTCTAGGCATAACCAATACACCACTAGAGATTCTTCTTAAAGGCATAATTTTCATCTTTTTGATTGTTTCAGATGAGTTAGGGATTCTGATCTTTTAGTAAACCAGTACCTAACCCAGGAGTTAAAATGCAAATATCTGTAAGAGCCAGAGAAGAAAATGCTTAGTGGAGGGGACCTGAGGATGAGAAGGGATGATGGTGATTAATTGGAGCCTACACTACTCAACAGATCACACAACTCATGTGATATGGCTGCCTTCAACTCCTTCTGCTTGCTGCCAGGTAGGGAATGAGATACATGGTGGCCAGATTTCCCATCTTTCACAATTAATTGGAACACTATCAAGTGCAAAATGTTGGCTCAAATGCTTTTTAAAATGTTATATAGAGAGTAAACTACATCTGTGAATGACAAATTGCTCTTTCTGTTGAGAGACAGCAATTAAGTTAAACAGCAATTTGGAGTATTGAAAAGCAAGAATGTTGCTTTAAGGACTAGGGAAAGCTTGACCCAACCCATAGGATTTTCTGTTGCCTCCTATGCACATGAGAGTTGGACCCTGAATAAGGACTCCTTCTTTGCAAATTCTATCTCTTCCCCTAGACTCCAATTGTCTTCCCATGTTCCTTGAGTTTTGGTTCAGGGTATCGGCATCTACTTCTTCACTTTTTAATCTTCTCTTTTGCAGATGCTCCCTCCTGCAGTTCACAATGACTTTTTATGATAAATGACTTTTTATCCTGCAAAGGCCTCTGAGCAGTCAAAGAAATATTTGCATTCAGGGTGCTTGAGGGCTGTTTTTGCAGTTGCAGCTCTTTAAAGTCCTTAGACCTCCATCTGTCTCTGCAATACAATTTGTGTCTAGGTAAAAAGATGTTTTCTCTGTGGTCATGAAAAACAAAACAAAACAAATATATAGTTATTGCTTTTACTCCTACTCATACTGTGACCCCATCTAGGGTTTGTGAGGCTCTCGAGTTTTACTGCAGATCTGGGCTAAGCAGTCTTGTTACACGACAGCACCACCCAGTTTCTTTGGTTATGAGAAAGGACACTAGTTATTTCAATCAGGTCAAACTATCACTTCTTTCAGTGGGTTTTGGAATGCCACACCTGCTCAAAATTGTCCCAGAGAGACAGCATGCATGTTTTATTAATTTGTATTGGACTTCCTGTTACTGTTTCCTTTGTGAAAAACAAATAAACAATACTAACAACAAGTAAACCTCAGAACTGGCTCTGGAGCTCTGAATACACAGTTTTTAAATCTATACTGTTTAATATACATGAAGGATAAAAGTCACATTCATTATTCTTTGTAGAACAGACATTGTCTTGATTTGAAAACTGTTTACATTTTCTACAGAAATTCTTAATTTTTTGGCATCACTGCCCTAAATTTTTAATTTTTTTATCAAGAGAAAAATGCCACTGGCTATGAATGAGCAGGAATAGCTTTTACTCAAACTGGGTATTGTGGCGGTCATGTGCTTATGTTAATTTTATGATTGAAATGTAGGGGTGGAGTCTAGCCTATTAATCTGGAGATAGCCATTGAGTAGCCAATGAGGCCTACATGTGGGCATGGCTTTCTCCTGAGACTTCTGGGAAGTCTCGCGATTTTTCCCTAGTGAAGATGAGAAGCTATCTTCCCCAGTTGTTGGGAGTTAGTCTCAAAGACGATGAATCACGGTAAAGACAAGATGCAGCCTCTGAGAAGTTGGAGGAGCCGGCGGAGAGACCACACAGCTTTACCCTGATGAAGGCAGACCCTCGAAGCTGGAGTGGCATGCTGTTGATGGACCCTGAGCTCTGGAAGCGAGGAGCCATGGGGAGACCCCCACCATCGCCGGGATTCTGCACCCACTGGCCTGTGACTTCGTGAGTCATAAGGAGATTTTATACACTTATTTCGAGCATATAGGTTAATATCAGACTTATGAATTTGAACTGGACTGAGCTGGGATGCTTTCTCGGTGTCACATTCCTTTTGTATATAAACCCTTTTCCTTATAGCTATATGCGTGTCTATGAAATTTGTTCCTCTAGTCTGCCCGGACTAACACAGGTATTATAAGAAGGAAGAATATAGAGGGAGGGCCTGGAACCAACATCTCAAAATGTGAAGGGACATTACTGCAATGGAGAGAGAGAGAGACCAAGATTTGTTTACATGATACACTACAAAGTAATATACTGTGCTCTAAACAACAATTTTTACCTAGTCTTTTATATAGATTTCACCCACTTTTAAATGTATTTCCTTGCATGTGAATGAAAAGTGAAGTGATGGTAGAATACATATTGGTTCCTTTATTAGAACTTTGCAAATAATTATTGACATTAGTTTCACATTAATCAAGAAATATTTAAACAATAAAGATATTAGGAGAATTTTGATAATTATCAGAAATTTCTTTTATTGAATTCTTGAAGCATAGCATGTTTTAATAAACTAGTTCTGTCAAAATGGATCATATGACAAAATGCTATTTTAAATGAATATTTCAAGCTAGAAAAGAAAAATTCTGAAAAATTATCTTTTCAGGAACTAAAAATTATTATGCTGTTGTGCTGTCATAAATATAGGTACACACTTGCAAACTTTAAAATTATGCATACAAATAAAATAGCAAAATTATTGAGTGTTAAAGCAAGTATTCGGTGTCTGTCACAAATAACTTAAAACAAGTCTATCAGTAAAATGGCTAGTAATCGAGGACACATGTACAAATGCCACAACATTTAATGGAAAAAAGTAGGAAGTCTAGTAAAAAGAATAGAGCAGTGATATGTTTTCCTCTTTGATGTCTCAAACCTGATCCCTTTCATACCTTGTGACCACACACGCTGGTGTGCTTCTTCTGTGTGGGCTTGGTTGCTTCTCAGCTAGACGGCTGTATATTTGTCCCCAAGTCTTTAAGACCCCAGACACTATATCTTTTGATAGCCAGGCACCAAACGCTTTCTTCAACCCATTTGTATGCACACATTTGTCTTCAGTGATTATAGCAGGCAGGTGAGCATCATGGAATGCCAAGTTAATAGAACAAAGTGCTCTTTCATTGAGGAAGTACCTGACTATAGTCTCAATGTCCATCTGCTACCTGAGAACTACATGTATAAATATAGGCACAGAGATTTATTTCCTCCTCACCATAAATAAATATCTTTACATATTTACATGCCTATATTTAGACTTCTATAAATTTCCTTTCCTGCTAGTTCTTTCCTCTATTTCCTTTTACTTTCTTTTTGTCCCATTCTCATTTTTAGCCTTCATTTGGGTTTCAGTACTTCCTCTCAGTTACACTATCCTTGCTCAAGCCCTACTAGTCCTCTTATACCCTCCTTGCCACTCATTTTGGATCACTTGTTGTTCCCTTGTTCCTGGGTTTGTTTACACCACTTCTTCTCCCCCACCTCCCTGTGTCCCATGTCCCCCAGGAACCATAGGTCCCATTGTTTTCTCCTCCAGATTATTTATCCATGTATGCTCCCTTCTTGATTTGCTCCATTTTGGAGGGTTCAGAACCATATCACTGTGTGCTCACATTATCGATACAATCACAGAGGACAGGTGAGGGCATGAGCAAGTGTGGTGAGGAAAGCTGATGGTGCCAGATTATTAAAAGATATAGCATCTGGGGTCTTAAAGCCTTGAAGGTAAACAAGCGGCCATCTCGCACAGAAGTAGCAAAGCCCACATGAAAGAAGCACACCAGCCTGCATGACCACGAGGTGTTGAAGGGATCAGGTATCAAGCATCGAGGAACAAAAGTCACATCATTGTCAATGAAGGGGTATACAGATTGGGGAATCAAAGCCCATTTGTTGGCAACTGAAGATCCCCTTACGGAAGGGTCACTGGGGAGAAGAGTCAGCCAGGGTGCAGTGTAGCAATGATGAAGCATACAACTTTCCTCTAGTTCTTAAATGCTTCCTCACCCCAACTATCATGACCCCAATTCCACCTTACAAACCTGGCTAGACTGGAAGATGTACACTGGAACATATGAGAACTGGAAATCCAAGAAATCCAGAACAAATGAACCTCTCAGATGAACAACGAGAGTGGGGATATCGGAAGGGTGGAGGGAAGATGGGGTATTTAAGGGGAGCCAATTACAAGAATCTGCATATAACCTCCTATCTGGGGGATGGATAGTAGAGGAGTGGGTGAAGGGAGACGTTAGGTAGTGTAAGATATAACAAAATGATAATTTATATATTATCAAAGATTCATGGGGGTGTGAAGCAGGGAGGAGGGGGAAAATGAAGAGTTAAAGCCTAGGACTCAAGTAGAAGGTACTTGAGAATGATGATGGCAGCAGGTGTACAAATGTTCTTGACACAATGTGTGTATATATGGATTGTGATAAGCATTGTACAGGCTCCCAATAAAATTATACATATAATGTATAATATGATATGATATATTATAACATATTATATACAATATATAATAAAATATAATTGAGTCAAGAAATAAGAATCAGATTTACACATGTCAAGCAGATAATGATTGGGATGTTACTTTCTTTAAATACTTACTGGCAGAATATGGCTATAAAATAAAAAAGGGATTCTATATTTCATCAAATGCCGCTATATAACTCAAGAAAAGTGTAGCAGTCCATCTTACACCTATATCTAGTTAAGGGACTCTGGCCTCGGGTAAGCATTGGACTATGAACCGCAGCATCTGTGATTTAAACCCGGCAGCTGCCTCTGGGAGAAAGATGAGACCCAATGCCCCCATAAAGGATTACGGTCTCAGAAACCCATATTCACTTCCTGGCAGTGAGTTGGTTGTTGGTAAGCAACACGGTTAGGCTTTGAGACGCTAAACTATATCAGCGAAATGAGTCCTGCCCAGTCAGAGACCTCTGAACTGCTAATAGTGAAGTCTGTAGTAGAAACCCATCAGAGGCTTCATGGAAGAAAGATGGAGTTGTTGGACTCTGTAGAGAAGAACAATGTCAGGTAACATGCCTGCTGTTGTTTTTAGATGCTGTCGAGCCATTTCCAACTTATGATGCCCCTTATGATGCATAACAGAACAAGCTATTGCTCGGCCCTGTGCCACCCTCACAATTGCTGTTCCGGCCCACGGCTGCCACCCTTAGTCAATGCATCTCACGAAGGGTCTCTCTGTTTGATTGTCGGTTGCTTGGTTTTTACTACCATCCTACTTTACAAAGTATGAAGCCCTTTTCTACAGACTGGTCTCTACAGATAACGTGATCCAAACCTGTGAGACAAAGTCTCACTCTCCTTACTTCAAGGAATATTCTGCCTGTACTTCTTCCAAGATGTGTCTATTCTTTTGAGCCTATTGCTTCACCTACTGTATCTTGATACACTTTTATCACTTGTATCTTCCCTTTATTCATTGATCATCCACTTCACCAAGCACGGTGTCCTTCAGATACCAGTCCCTCCGATGACATGTCCAAAGTTCATGTGACAAAGTTTCTTCATCTTTGGTTCAAAGAAGTAGGCTGCTCATACTTATTCCAAAGAGATGTATTTATTTTTCTGGCAGTCCATGATATAGTCAATAACATTAACCAACACCATAATTTAAAAGCATCAAGGGGCTGAGCCCTGGTGGTGTAGTGCTTGTGCCCGGGACTGCGGCCCACTGGGATGGAGGTTCAATTCCAGCAGTGGGGCTGGGACTCCTACTCCCACCACCAGAGAGCAGTGATGCCCAACAACAACAACAACAAAATTTAAATGCATAAAATTTTCAGTTTTCCTTCAGTTATCCAGATTTCTGATGAAGATGAAGTGATTGAAAATACCAGGCCTTTTCATTTGCTTATATATTTTTGTAGCATAATGTTGTGTGTGCCCGCATTTGGGGGCAAGTTTTTCATTTTAAAAACACACACATCACATGTACTGAAACTGAACAAAGAGTCAATCAAGCTATGAGTAATGGAGTCTTCTGGGCCAATGGGTCATTGATTTACAATGTGAAGCCAGTGTATTCCACTCTGTAAGAAGGTGAGGACCACCATGTCTAAGAAAGAGGTAGTAGTAAGTGTGCTGGTTGTTTCAATATAGACACACGGTTTGCACCTATGTGCACCCATGTGTACTTTGGAGGTGAGGGGTATCAGGGTGGACATAAGAGGTGGGGGAAAGAGCTGACTGGTTTAGTACTGTTTTCTAGGAGGGAAATTCTCTCTCTCTCTCTCTCTCTCTCTCTCTCTCTCTCTCTCTCTCATCTCTCTTTCCCCCTACCTCCTCCAAATGTCTCACCCCATCTCATAAAGATGACAACATGATAACAGTATTGACATTGTACCTGCTACTATGTGGATGACTTGCAGCCTGGTTTTCAGAGTTGTGGGTAATTTTTCAAGAATTTTGTTTCCTAAATAGCAGCTGAGACCTTTGAGAAGTGAAGTAATTGTGTGGACCTGTGGAAAGAAGCAGGCCTGAGTACTGGCTCCTCTCATGAGATGTGTTTCATGCTTAGGCAATGAAATTATTTCACAAATTAAAAGGAAATAAGAGGATTGGATACAATGCATCTTAGTTCTTAAAGTGATATTTTAAGTGGTTTAACCCTTCGATGTGGGTTTTGTTGCTTCTCGGCTTCATGGCTGCTTGTCTATCTTCCAACCTTTAAGACCCCAGATGCTATATCTTTTGATAGTCAGACACCACCAGCTTTCTTCAGCACAATTGCTTATGCACTCATTTTAACTTCAGTGAAAGTGTCGAGAAGGTGAAAATCACAGAATGTGGGGCTATTAGAATAAAGTACTCTCTTGCATTGAGGGAGTACTCGAGTAGAGGTCCAATGTACATCTGCTGCCTTAATACTTAACATAAGGGTATATGAAAATAAATCTATTATTTCCCTATCATTAATATATAAATAAATTTACACATATACCTGTCTGTATTTAGACCTCTACAAATGCTCTCTGTCTCCTTGTTCTTTCCTCTTTTCCATTTACATTCCTCATGTCCCACTACCATGTATGGACTTTGTGTGGGTTTCAGTCATTCTTCTTAGCTACATTGCCCTTCATCAAGCCCCAGCAGGCATCCTATACCTTCCTCACCATCGATTTTAGATCACTTGTTTTTCCCTTGTTCCTGGGCTTATCGCCATCCACCTTTTTTTCTTCCATCTCCCCCTCTTCCAGGGTTCCCTTGGAAGCATTGATCCCATTGTTTTCTCCTCCAGAGTGTTTATCCCACTGAGCTTATCTAGATAGGTATGCAGAAACAATAGTATGCATAAAATAAGACAGTGAAACAAAACAAGATATAAAAAGAAAAAAGTCTATAAGTAGTTACAGGTCTGTCTACTGACCTTTTTGAGGGTTTTTCGGTAGAGTCAAATGGGATGCCATGCCCTGACCCCAAACTCAATTTTTGGTATTCCTCAGGAACTTCACTGAAGAAATGTCATTTCATTCATCACCAAAATGGTCATGTCATGACCTATCTTGAAATACAATGCTGTGATATTATTACACTTATCTGTCTTTAATAAAATCTAGTCCATTCAAATTTTATTCAAACTTATGCAACAACCACTAAACTAATGATGAAGAAATTGATGAACTCTAACAACATCTTCAGTCTGCAATTTATTAGGCAAATGATCAAGATGTCGTGATAATTATAGGTGATGAGAATGCAAAAGTTTGAAAAGAAGAGGTAAGAAGAGTAGTTAGAAAATATGGACTGGATATAAATAAAGCTGATCTCATGATAGAATTTTGAAAAATCAATCATGTGTTCATATTTCAACAACAATAAAGGCATTGCGCGCATGGAATTCTCCAGATGAAATACAAAAAAAAATCACACTAAATTCATCTGTGGGAAGACCCAAAGAAGTTCCATATCAGCAACTAAAACCAGGCCAGGGGCTGAGTGTGGAACAAATATCAATTGTCACATGTGAGTTCAGGTTGAGGCTTAAGAAAATGAAGAAAAGTTCTTAAGAGTCAAAATATGATCGTGAGTCTATGCCATCTGCATTTCAAGAACGTCTCAAGAACAAATCTACTATATGGAATTCTAAGACAGAATATCTGATGAGGTGTGACAGAATATCAAGAACATCATATATAAAGAAAGCAAAAGGTCATTTAAAGTACAAAGGATGAAAAGATCTAAGTGGGCACCAGAAGAGTCTTAGACACATGTTCTTAATTGTAGAGTAACAAAGGAACCAGAAGAAATGATGAAGTCAAAGAGCTGAACAAAAAATTTCAAAGGGCAGCTAAAAAAAACCAGTAAAATATTATAGTGAAATGTTCAAAAAGCTAAATTTAGAAAGAATCAAAATGAAAGAAAACTGTTGCTCAGTATATATTAACCTGAAAGACCTAAAAGAAAACGACTCAGGTTGCCATATGAAAAGATTCTTTGGCCAAAACATTGAATAGAAGAGGAAGAGGAAGAAGAAGAAGAAAAGAATATCCAGAATCAACATTCTGCCATTTCAAGCAGTAGAATAGTCACAAGAACCAGTGATACTGAAGGAAAGCATCCAAGCTGGAGGGAAAACAGCCAAAATAAGGCTCCAGGAATTGATGAAATACCAATCGAATTCTTTCAGCAAACTGATAAATAACTGGAAGCACTCACTTGTGTATGCCAAGAAATTTGGATGACAGCTATGTGGATAACTGGCTTGAAGGGATGTGTATGTGTTCCCACTCCAAAGAAAAGTGGAAAAACAGAAGGCTCAAATAATCGAACAGTACCATAATATTCCATGCAAGTAAAATTTTGCTGATGATCATTGAACAAAGATTGGAACAGTGCATAGAGAGCTACTGGAGTTCAGGCCAGATCCAGAAGAGTCTGTGGAACAAGGGATATCAATACAGATGTCAGATGAGTCTTCACTGAAAGCAGAGAATACCAGAAAGATGGATCACTTGGGTTTTCCTGACTGTGCTAAGGCATTTGACAATGTAAACCTTAACACACTACTAATAGCCTTGAAAAGAATGAAAAATCTGGCACACTTCATTATTCTCACAAGGAACCTGTATGTGGAACATGAAACATTTATGCAAACAGAACAAGGGCACACTGCATGGTCTTAAATTAGGAAAGGTATATATTGGAGTTGTGCCCTCTATCAATAGTTATTTAAAGTATGTTGGGAAAATCTTCAGAGAAGTTGGATTATAGGAAGAAGTGTGTGGCAGCAGGATTGAAGGAGGGCTTCTTTAACAACCTGTGATAAAGACACAACCTTGCTTACTGAAAGTAGGGAGAACATGAAGCACTTGTTGATGAAGATAAAAGATTAAAACCTTCTGCAGAGATTACAACTTTGGTTTCTAAAGAAAACCACAATCTTCAGAAGTGGGCTGGTATGTAATAAATAGAGAAATGTTTGAAGTTGTGAAATATTTCATCTTACTTGTATCTGCAATAGATACTCATGGAAGCAGTAATCAAGAAATCAAAAGACACATTGCACCAGAGCTTACATTTGCACAAGGAATCAGGGCAATATAAATGCAACAACTTCTTTTATTTGTAATAATTAGGATTTGTAAAAGAAGAGGGGACAAATAGACAGACCTGCAATGACTTAGATCCAGGTGGAAGCAGGGGGAACAACTAGACTTGAGAGCTTTTTCCCCCACAATAACTAAGAATTATGAGTATTTATTTTACTGTCGTTTGGGACTTTGTGAAGATTTTTTCTGTATTTTAATATCTCCTATATATTTTTTCTAACAAACCATTTCCCAGCTGATTTGATTACCACTTTTTTATTTTAGACTTAATGGCAGTGCGTATTATTTTGTAGGATCTTTAACAGTTCATGCTAAAAGTTGCTGTTATGAATAAGAGAACAATGGAAGTTCTCCTTTATTCCATGGCCAAATAAAAGAGAGAAAAAAATCAGCATTCCATTCTCTCATTTCTATTATATCTTTTAGCTACAAAAAAGATACTATTATCTTGTTAATAAATAATTCTATTCATTTAGATCTGTAACAGCAGAGGAAAAAAATCTGTAACAGTTGAAATTTCCATGTCTTGTTTTCAATAAAAGTATATGTTATATAATATGCAAATTAATTTAAATTAAATTAATTTTATCTAGAATTGTTCTCTGCATAATTTGTCATCTTTCATACAAAGAGTCCTTAAATTAATTGTAATCATCCATATTAAGGGAACAGAGAATAGCCTTTTTGCCACTCAGACCTCTTTAAAAAATATACTGTAGTCAATAAATTTTTTCAGTGTGCATGCATTCTCTGAACTTTCTGTATTTAGAGAGTTAGACTGCCTATCTCTTTGTGCTGAAGATAGTTGTAGATTTGTAAAATAATTTATTACACTCAGCATCAAATTTCATTTGGAACTAATAACATAATCTGATAACTATGATAGGAAATGACCAGCATTTTTATTACTACTCTGGAAGTATCATTGCTTAGCTAATTTATTTTATTCAGTTTTCACTTTAAAAGAAAAATATGTCCCTAATTGTAACCTGTTCTTCCTTAAGCAGACCTTAGCAGTGTCTTTAATACACCCTGCCCCTCCTCCCCCGACCAAAAACTTGACATCTCATTTGTGGAACTTTGGCTGGACCACACCATATATTCCAGTTTGCTTTCCATCCATGCCTGATTTTGCTGTACTCCATGTACTCTCTGTGGGTGAGGAATAAATTTGCCTTTGGAATCAATTTCTAAATCATCTTGCTTTTCCATAAATCTCTTGGAAAAGCTATTCTGTAAAGAGGAAAATGGAAATCTCTTGTTTCTAATTGTAGGAGGTGAGAAGAATTACTTGAATTGTAAAGTCAAGTGCATCTAGAAGACAGCTAGATATTTTCAAATAAATAGAGGTGCCAAGTTGCATCACTATGACAGCAGTTCAGGTAACTGCATTGGAGTTGATTTTGACTCATGGTGATTGCATGAGTGGTAGGGTAGAACTGTGTGTTATTAAATTTTTAATCACTGATTTTTTTTCGTAGATATCCAGGCCTTCCTTGGATCCTCTGAGTGGACTTGAGGCTCCAACCTGTGGGTCAGCAGCCATGGAGAAGCTCTTCATAAGTCAGAATTCTAATCTGTCACTTTAGTTTTGGTTTGTTCTCCATGCCCAAAAATCTGACGAATTTCTCATACCCTAAATCAAAATCAAGAAATAAGAACTTGGAAGAAATTAGGATTAAAAAAACGATTCATGGGGAATCAAAAAAAAGTTTCCAGAGAAAAGATAATGACCTGATGTTATGATGCAAGAAATTTACTTTCAAATATTTCCACATATAGATGCGATTAAAGTGTGACTCAATTTCAGTTGTATCCTAAGGGCAGAAGTTGATCTAATCAAGAATTCACACCATGAGGTGTAACAATATACTTACCAGATTAAAGCTCTATAGAAATGTATTATATACTGCTGCACATAACAATATACCCACCAGGTTAAACCTCCATAGAAATGTATTACTTGAACCTCCTAATGTGCTCCAGTCATAGATGTCTTATTTTTCTTGCTGTCAGTGTCATTGATTTACTTACAATATTATGGTGATTAATATTTGTGAATCTGTAGCAGTAATTGTTTAAGAAAGAAGTTGTAATTAAAAGTTTTCAACAAATCAAATCCACTGCCACAGAGTTTATTTCTACTCATAAAATGGTGACACTATAAGAATGAGTCAACCCACTGAAGCCCTGTGTGAGTCCAAGGGTATAAATCTTTATAGAGACAAATAGAACACCTATTTCCTAGGGAGCAATTGGTGGGTTTGAACCTTGTGGTTAGCATGCCACTGCTTATGCTATAACACCATCAAGGCTTCTCAATCACAGGGCTCCATAAATATCAATTGATATATTGATATATTAGGTAAAGCAGAAGCAGCAAAAGTTATATTGGCCAGGGTATACACAAATAAGGGTGTAATACTAAGCAGAAAGGGATTCATGAGTTCTAACTTATTTTTTTTATATGGCAAAATGGAAATTATGGTAACCAGGGCACATACATTGACTAAGGCTGAAACCAAATTGGATGGTTTAGATTTTGACTTTTACAAAGGTCAGGCAATGTCAATACAACAGAAATTTGGATTTCAGTTTGCTGCCGTAGGCCTTAACTGATTCCATTTTTGGTCTTGCATGGTCATTTTAACAGAAATAAAGTACCATGTCACCAACACAGAAAATTTAGTTCACCAAAGTTAGTTAATTTTCTGCATTTGTTTTCCTTTTGCATACGTCACTATATCACATGAGAAAATAATATTTTAAAGTATGGGAATGATATGTCCCAAATTCTCAAAGGAAATTCCAAAATACTTAATTAGATTCTCATAAAAACCTGGATATAAAGAGAAGACAATCAAACAGAACAAGGTGATAGTGAATGATTTTAAAATGGGAGAGGAAAAAGATTAAAAAATAAAACAACAGGAGAGGTGAACTTCAGGGTTTCAGTCTTGCACCATACTTATCCAATTGGTGGATCAAATAATATAAAAAGATGAACTGTAAGAAAAGAATGCATCAGCAGAATTGGTGGAAGGCTCAATAAGAACCTGTAGTATGGAATTGATACATGCTTGCTTGCTGAAATGCAAGATAACATGAAAGAATTGCTGATGAGGATCAAAGAATACAATCACGATAAACAGAGAAAAGACTGAAGTTTCCAAGGATTTCCTTTACTTGGATACAAACCACTCATGGGAGCAAGAGTTATAAAATCCAACAGTACATTGATACTGTGCAAATATTCTGCAAAATACCTTGTAAAGGTTTTAAAGAGAAAAACAGTCATTTTAAGAACTAAGGTATAAACTGTCTTGATTAGTAGTAGGATAATGTTTCTCAGTCTTCATTATTTTATAATTGTATGACTTTTAGACATAAATTAATAAAATAATACTGCTTGTTATTTATACAATGCATTGTCATATTTATACATTAAGTACATAGTTATGCATATAGTACTTGTTCATAGTTATATATTACTTATGTATGTACCTATTTATGTAATACTTCTAAAATTATATCATTTAATTCAATATTAATATAAAACTCTGTAAAAAACTTTTGTCATTTTCCTGATTAGTAATATCATTTACATTATGGAGACACTGTATTTTTTTCTAAAATTTTTAAAATAAAAAAAAATCATTGTTATAGGTGACTTTAAACTACTTATATTTTTGTAGCATTGTGTGCATGTGGAATACATTCTAGGAAGCACTAAGAGGAAACAGAAAAGGAGGAAAATCTTCTCTAATGAACAACAATATAACCAGAGGAGCAGAAAAGTGTCACATAGTTGTCAAGTTCAGGATCATTATTATTCAGTTGCTTTTTCAAGTATGGGCTTCTGAAGGGTGGTCACTCTACTGACCTTTGACATTGAACAACCAGCATTTTTAATAGCATCAAAATAAATTAAATTCTTTGTGCTTAAGAAGTTACAAAATAAACAATTTAGAGCACTGAAAAGCTTCAAAGTTTATAGCAAGTCCTGACATGACTACATATCAGAAAAGACCTACAAATTTGTAAGTTAAGGAAGACAAATTTTTAACTGGTGGCAAAGTGCAAAGTAACAGCTGTATTTAATCTATGCTTTTAATTCACATTTATGTCTTTATTATTTCAGTATAAAGTCGATTGATATCTACCAATGCATTTCATTAAGAACTGTAGCTCTTTTAAAAGGTCCACTAAAAGGGGATGTCTCTTCTTCAGTTTCGATGAGGTCATCAGTCACTAGCTCTGGCACTCATTGATGCTCCATTACCTCATTGTAGTTTACTGGCCTACACTTATGCCTCTCCATTTAGGGAGTAAGAGGCTAATTCACTCATCATTTAGACCTGATACTTTTCTAAAAAGAAACTGGAGGAAGACCTTAATTATGACCCTTTAATGGCTAAGAAGAGTAAGAATGCTTTGTCTAGGCAATTTATTTAATATAAGATCCTATATGTTTAGGAAAATATTGGTTTAAGCTTTAAAAAGCAAAGATTGTGCTACTTAAGAATGGTAGCTGGTGCTCCCTCAATGCAAGAACACTTTGTTCTATGAATCTGGCATTCCTTGAGGCTCAATGGCCCAACACGATCACTGAAGTAAAATGGGTGCACAAATAAATGTGGTGAAGAAAGCTGAAGGTGCCCAGCCATCAAAGGATATATCAGTGTCTTGAAAGCCTGAAGATAAACATTAGCCCATTTACCTGAGAAGAGACCACAGCCACACAGAAGATGCACAACAGCCAGCATGGTCAGATGGTGGTGAAAGTGGTGAAAGGTCTAGGCAATAGACATCAAATGGGGCGGAAAAAAAACAAAACATAATAAACATATATCACTGTGTGCACACATACCCAATGTACCAATTGAGGACATGTGAGAGCATGAGCAAGGGTGGTGAAGAAAGCAGAAGGGCCCAGCTATCAAAAGATAGAGCATCCGGGGTCTTAAAGGCTTGAGCATAAACAAGCAGCCATCTAGCTCAGAAGCAACAAAACTCACCATAAAAGAAGATCACTTGCCTATGCGATCATGAGGTGCTGAATCAATCAGGTATCAAAGAACCAAAATCAAAATCAATGGACCAATTGACTCCCGATATCGCTGAAGACAAATGGATACAGAGGCAAACAGAGTAGAAGAAACGATGGTACCCAGCTAACAAATGACTGAGTGCCTGGAATCTCAAAGACTTGAAGATAATCGAGTCACCATTCAGCTCAGAAACAGCAAAGTCCACATGCAGGAAGCACACCAGCATGCGTGATCAAGAGGGGCCGAAGGGCGCTGATATCAAGCACCAAAGAACAAGAATCACATCATTACATAGGAGGAGGAGAGTAGGGTGGGGACCTAAGGCCCACTGGTGGGTAATTGGTCACCCCTTTACAGGGGAGTCACGGGGAGGAGACAGACCAGTCAGGGGGCAGCCAGGCAGTGATGATGCATACAAGTTTCCTCTAGTTCCTGAAGCCTTTCTCCCCGTCCCCCAACCATCATGGTCCCAACTCTACCTTGCAAATCCAGATGGACTGGAGAAGTCACACTGGCATAGAGGGGAGCTGGAGATATGGGGAAACCAGAATGGATGGACCCCTTAGGGCCAATGGTTAGATTGGAGATACTGGAAGGGTGGAGAGAAGGGGGGGAATCAACAGCAAGGGTATATATATACAAGCTTCTATTTGAAGGACGGGCATCAAAGGAGTGGGTTGGGGGAGAGGTTAAGCAATGTACGATATGACAAAACAATAACAATGTATAAAGTATTGAGGGTTGGAGGGGAGGAGAGACCAGGGGAAGAGGGGAAGGAATGGAAAAGCCGATACTAGGGGCTTAAGGGAAAAGGTGGACAATTGGAGAACAATAATAGAAGTGGACATGTGAGGGTGCTTGATGAGTATACTTATTTATATATTGTGAAAACAATGTATGAGCCCCCAATAAAATGATTGAAAAAAAAAGAATGGTAGCAAATATTGAAAGCATTCATATATTTAATTACTTTCATTGAGGCTTTAAAAGAATGGTGCATACTGAAATTCTACCTCACTAGTTTTAAGCAAATGGTAGAATCATGAATCAGTAATGATAAAAAACAACAACAGACAAGCAATATTCAATCAAATAGATGAGTCCTCGTCATCCTCCATAGGGTTCCCAAGCCTGTAAATCTGTACTGGAGTAGATGGTCTCCTCTCTCTCCCCAGGTAGTTGGTGGGTTTGAACCCCCACCCAGCCTTGCAGTTATCAAGTCAATGATCACTTGACAGCACCAACCAGCTAAGGGTCAAAAATCGAGGGAACTGCTATCATTATTCTATTATATTTCTAGAATTCCAGTTCAAGAAAGTGCCCAGTCTTCAGCTACAGTATTAAATTGACAGTTTGATGTCTTCCTGGAACAAATGGACTTCATAGAATTTTATTTAGGTATGACTTGTCCCTCAACTACTTGGTTACAATGTAAACACGTAATTGACTCAAAATTAAAAAGCAAAGCTTCTGTTAAAATTTCTATATAATTTCCTTTATGAGCCCACTTGCATGAATGAAAACTAGTTTTAGTTAAACCAAACTCACTGTCCTCAAGTTGATTCCAGCTCACAGTGATCCTCCAGGACTTGGTAGAACTGTGCCTGTGGGTTTTGAGTCTGCAATTCATTATAGAAACAAAGAGCATCATCTTTCTCCCATAATGCAGTGGGTGGTTACAAGGACCTTGCAATTAGCAGTCCAACACTCAGCCTGCTACACAACATGGGCTCCAGCACATAGCAATAAAGTCTGTCCTGTTAGGGAGGTGGGTGCATCGGTAGTCGCTGTTTGAAAAATGTGTTCTTTGTTCGTTGTAAGTTTTACACTGGCCAGTTTGGGGCGGCAATAATGGCTATCAAACACAACAGAGACTGCGAGGTTGGATCAGGACTGGTTAGAATTTCATTCTGTTGCATGTACGATCTCTCGTGTGTTGGAACCAACGTGATGACACCTATCGACAAAGTTCACAGCATACAAAAAGGGATGACAGATAGACTTCTCTTCCAAAGCAAAGATACCTTTCTAACTGTGCAGGTACGCTGTTCAACAGATATATTCAATAATATGTTGTTTTGCTGTGTTTCCTACAGTGTGATTACTTTTTGGATTATAAACGAGGCAAATTTTAAAGTATAATTTGGGCTTATCAGATTCCAAAGTATTAAGACAATTTATTTGCTTCATTTATTTGAATTAGATGGTTCCTATTTGTGTGTTGTTCCATAATAACTTTAAATTGACAAAATATAAATTCATAAACCATCCATTGTAAATTTAATGCCTCCAACATTAAGGGTGTCATAAGTTTCCATCAGAAAAATGATTATCTTTGTTGGTCTTTTCAGATGTCTTAGACTAGAGTCAAGTCTTTTCTGTAAAAATAAGATCATCAGGGGTGAGCACCAGTGGCATAGTGGTTGTGCGCAGCACTGAGGCCTACTGGGATGGAGGTTCAATTCCAGCAGTGGCTCCACAGGAGCAAAGGCTGGGCCTCCTACTCCCACCACCAGAGGGCAGTGATGACCCCCCCAAAATTTTTTTAATAAAAGGTCGCTATTAAAGTTGCTTTAGACACCTCAAACCAACAATAGTATAGAAATAAAATTAAAATAACAGTAAAAATGTAGAACTTGGGAATAGTTTCCAAAAATTTTATGAATTTACTTACCAAGAGATATGATGTCAGAAGATTTTGAACAACAATAAATTAGGTTACCACGTATATGTAAGTATGAGCTGACATGAGAATCTGTTGAGGCACCTAATTCTACCACAAAAACTTCACTAAAAATGTGCTGAAAAGCTCAGCTTATTCACGAGTGTGCATGGTATGTAGTGACTTTAAGATACAAGATGAAGCACTAACAGCTGTTGCTGTAGGCTTCTGATGTGCTGGACATTGAATTGTGCTCTTTTCCAGTATTATCTCCCTTGTCATTTTAATGTTATCACAGTTGTTAGCACTCCTCTTTTGCTCCTGATCTCACAAATGGGAACTGAAGATGGTTGCAATTTGACTCAAGTTTAAATCCAGAGTTCATATGCTTTCCAAAATGTTGCACTTTCCCTTCCCATACCAATTAGAAGGGGGATTTTACCGGGGTCTAATATTGCAATTGCTATGACATTTCAGTTCTGCACATAGACCTCAGCTCAAGACATTTATATCAGAATTCTCTAACTTTGCAGCATTGTTATTATAAAATAACTTATCCAATTAGCAATTAAAGGATCTAAAGAGAGAGCATGTTCTGTTTCCGACATATTTCCTACCTTACCAATAAACATTTGAGATCGATGTCATGCTCGCAGTTTCAAAGGTGAGACAGCTAAGACTTGGCGGCCTTAATTAGATTAAATCAGCCACTAAACCCCAAAGTGGCTCAATGGGATCTGAGTCCACCTTTCTTCATGTTGAATAGATGACGTTCATGATCTCAAGTCCTGTGCTACAAGTAACACATTTCCACACTCGTATCTTATACTAGAAGCCAATTATTGTAGTAGATAGAGGTCAAGTTTTTATCCCATACTGAGATAGTCCTTTTGTTGCTATTAATTAGTCTAAACTGTCTTTTTTTCACACAATCCAATTTAGTAATGTATAAGCATATAACTCACTAATTAAGCATGTACAGTTGACACAAATACTTAGTCACATTAACTGCAA
This sequence comes from Nesogale talazaci, assembly GCA_004026705.1. NCBI lineage: Eukaryota > Metazoa > Chordata > Mammalia > Afrosoricida > Tenrecidae > Nesogale > Nesogale talazaci. The sequence goes on along the minus strand of PVJH01002389.1, from coordinate 7,166 downwards.
CATCTAATCTATACACTTTGAACAACTTGGATCACGCAAGCAGTTTTATTCTTTTTCCATTATTCTATTGCAAATTACTTCAAATATAGTGGGTTCAAACAACATACATTTGTGATCTCATAGTTTGTAGAAGCCAGAAGTCTGAGCATGGAGTCAGCGGATTCTCACCGTCTTACAAGTTTGAAATCAACGTGTTAGCAGGGCTGTGTTCCATTCAGGGTGGGATCCTTTTCTATGTGGGTATAGGCAGAGTCCTGCTTTTTGAATTGTAGGACTTAGGTTTGCATCTCCCATCAGCTGGTAATGGGGAAAATCTTAGCATTTAGAGGACACCTTCGCTTCTTAGCCATGTTCCCCCCTCATAACTAATTCTTAAAGACTGCAAGGGAAATCTTTCCCATTTTCTATGCTATACCCTTATGTAATATAAAATATTTATTAGTGTGATTATATCATCACATTTACAAGTCTTGCATACCTCGAGGGAAAGAATCATAGAGGTGAGACTCATGGAAGCCATTTTGGAAATTTTGCTTCCACAATTGAATTTATTATAATCCACAAAAAAATGCCCACACATAAACATTATACAGCCTATTAAGACTGTACATGTGTGCTAGTTGCTGTGATAGGCATACATTTCAAAGAAGAGTCCTTATTACAGATGAATTATTGGTGGAGGACATTGAACAATGTGATCAAATGGTTTAAAGAGAAATGGGAAGAATACCAGAGGAATTTCTTGACTTTGTCAAGATGTTCATCTAGAGATGTTCTTTTCTCTCTCTCCGTCTTCTCTTTCTTTACATAATGGTTTTTAAAAGTGTTGAGATTTTACATGTATTGGATTTCAATTTTTTAGAAAATCTTTTTATAAAAGCAGCTCTTATTACCAACCATCCATACCTACATTGTGTCCAACACATTTATGCATATGTTGCTATCATCATTTTCAAAACATTTACTTTCTACTAAAATGTAGTAGACCAGATTTTAAGCAGGACACCATTGACCAGGGATGGGAGAGTGGTTCTTGATTAAAAATATGGTATATGTGGAGCAACAAAAATGTTCATAAAATGCAAAAATAGTATTGTAATATATCTATTTAATTTTAAAACACTGGAGAATGTGGGACAAATTGTTAAAAAGCAGGATATCTGCTCACCTTATACTAGAGGACTTGATATCAGCTGCTCATTTGCCCCACCCTCCCTAATTCATGCACCCTTGATAATTTAGAAATTTCCTCTGCCATGTCTTACATCAACCACTGTATCCCTTCACCTACTTTTCTGTTGTCCATTCCCCTAGGAATAGGGTATATGTAGATCATTGTTATCAGTTCCTCCATTCTCCCCATACCTTCCCCTTACTCTCCCGGTATGTCTATTCTCAGTATTGCTCCTGAATTGTTTATCTATCCTGGATTCCCTGTGTTGTGGGCTCTTATCTGTAGCAGTGTATATTTGTGGTCTAGTAAGATTTGTAAGGCAAAATTGAGGTCATATTAGGGGAGGAGCATAAAAGAACTCGAGGAAAGTTGCATGTTTTGGGTGCTACAATGCACCCTGGGAGACTCATTTCTTGTGACCCTTCTGTAAGGGAATGCCCAATGTCGACAGATGGACTTTGGCTATGTATTCCATGCCTTCCCACACCCCACATTCATATTGATATGATTTTATGTGGTGGAACTTTGATGCATGACACCTGATCCTGTAGACACCTCATGTTCACACAGGCTGGTATGCTTCTTCCATGTAGGTTTTGTTGTTTCTCAGCTGGATGACCCCACTTGTTTAACTTAATTCCTTTAAGACCAAAGATTCTATATCTTTTGATAGCCATAGACCATCAGTTTTCTTCACCACACTTGCTTATGCACCCATTTTGACTTCATCAATCATGTTGAGAAGGAGAGCATAATAGGAAGCAGGATTATTAAGACAAAGTGCTCTTGCATTGAAGGAGTATAAGAGATCAGGTCCAATGCCCATCTGCTACCTTAATATTTAACATATAAATACAAATACTTAAGAGTTCATGAGGGAGGGTGGAGTGGGGATGGAAAGGGGCAATGAGGAACTGATACCGAGGGCTGAAGTAGAAAGCAAGGTTTCAAGAAAGATGAGAGCAACGAATGTACAAGTGTGCTTGGCATGCAATGGAATTCATGTATGTATTGTGATAAGAATTGTATGGGCCCCAATAGAATGATTTTGAGAAAACAAATATAAGTCCATAGATCTATTTTCCTCTCATTATATATAAATATATTTACATATGTACATGCCAGTATTTAGACCTCTATAAGTATCCTTTTTCTCCTAATTCTTTCCTCTATTTCCTTTTAATTTCCTCTTGTCCTAATATTTATGTTTGGCCTTCAAACAGGTTTCAGGCTTCCTCTCAGTTACATTGCTCTTGAGTAAGTCCCACAAGGCATCCCACAACCTTTCCTCCATCAGATTCTTGAGCACTTTTCCCTTGTCCCTGGATTTATTGACATCCCCTTTCCTTTCTCCCCCCTACCCCCATTGGTTTTTCCTCCTAATTATTTATACCACCTATCTTATCTAGACAGACATGCAAAGACAACAATAAATGCAAAAACAAAACAAAGCCAGACAAAACAAAGGAAAGCAAAACAAAAAAAATAACAACAACAACAACAACAACAAAAATACAACACAAAAGGAGAGGCCTATAAATAGTTCCAAGTCCATTTGTTCACCTTTAAGAGTGTTTTCCAATCAAGTCAGATGTGATGTCACATTGTGGCTTCAAAGTCCATTTTGGTATTTCCCAGAGACTTCATTGCTTTGCTCCCCTTGCAGCTCTATTGCTTGGCCTTGGTGTTTTGACTCTGTGTGATGGATCATATTGGTCACAATTCCTGTTTTGTGTCACCTATGGTTCAGTGAAGGACTTTGTGTTTCAATGTGGGTCCAGTCTTCTGGTTCTCTCTGTGCATTGGCTGCTGTGAAAAGGAATATCATCCTTGGAGATTGGTGGGTCAGGGTGTGTTCTACTCCCTGTCCTTCCCTCTTCATTCACTCCTGGGTGCAGTCATCAGACATGTCCCTCTCCCCCAACTGTAGCTTCAGTGCTGTCCTCTGAAATGCATTCTTCTGGGGCATGGGGGTGTCCACATAGTTGGGATAAGGGCCAGCACAGCAGGCATCTCTATTGGTTTCCTGCTACATGCTGGTATGTTGTATTCACATCTTGGTTCACCGAGTTGAAGCTTGGTCTCTCTCTCTTGTGGAGATAAAACAATACTCTCCCCTTGGGGGGGTTAGTGTCCTGCCACCCACTCCCTTCCCCCCACCATGTCTTTTTGTTTTCCTCTTGTTTTCCCCCTCCTATTTAGTTGGCTGCCATATTATGCCAGGGTTGGGTCTGGCCCCTGTCGTACTACCTGGACGGCACCCCAGGAATGTATGTATACAGTAGCTTTTCCCCTGTGCCCCTGTTTTTAAGCTTACTTCAGTGGACTCATGTTGTACTTGTCCTTTTTGTGCTTGGATTACTTTCCTTAGCATAATTTTTCAGTTCTTCTCATGTGTTAATATACTTTTTTTACTGATTAGTATGCTGTTTTAGGTTCACACCACATTTTTGCAGCCTTTTTCCTAGCAATGAACAGCTGGTTAGCTCTAACTTCTGCCAATTGTGAATGAACTACCTTAAAATTCTGTGTACAGGTTTTTATGCTGTTGTATGTTTGCTTTGAGGCTGAGGTATGGCCAAGAAAAGACCCTTTCTTTTGTTTTCTAGAACAAATATCTTAAAGGGGAAACACTGCACCATGGCAAGATAATTGGGTAGACTAGAGGATAGCACATTACAATCAAGTCAATTCTGACTCCCAGTGACCCTATAGGAACAGAGTAGGGTTCTTAGGGTTTCTGAGACTGTAAACCTTTTTAAGAGCAAACTGCTTCATTTTCCCTGGGTAGCATCTGATGTATGTGAAGCACTTTGCTGTTTCACTAAGACTCTTCTAGACTAGATGATAAGGTAGTAGATATCTACAATGTAGATATTAAGGAGTATTTATTAATCGCAGAACAAACAACTGTTCTGGAAGAGGGGCAGCTAGAATGTTACTTAGAAACTAGGATGTCAAGACTTTGCCTCACGTACTGTGAACATGTTACCATGGAAAAACAGTGCCTACAAAAGTGCATCATGTTGGTATAGAGCAGGTTAAGAGGAAAAATGGTTTCAAGCAGAACAATCATGAAGATGGCACAGGAATGAGTAGTACTTTATTCTGTTGTACAAAGATTGACGGTGAGTTGTAATAAACTCCATGACACCTAACAACATTGTTGTAGAGAGTGAAAACACTCACACTGAACTTGACCTCTCTCTCTGTCTCCTTTACTCCTATTGCATCACTTTGTTGTGCCCTTGCTTGTGCTTCCCTAATTATCATTGAGAGAAAATCCTAGATTAATGTTCAGACACTGAAGTGTTTCCATATTCATTCATTATAAGCCAAAACATGAAAGGAGTCAACAAAGAAACAATATGGACACCTACGATCGGTGTGCCTCATGAAGCAGAATATTCGGAAGTTAAATTCGTGTGTTCTTACATTTTCTTGCCTTATTTTAAAATAAGTATTCTTCTAATTTCAACGCTAGCCAAATGTGAACTAGTGGTCTTGCTTTTAAAGTGTTTTGAAATTAATAGTGTGTTAGGCAGGGTTCTCTTAGAGAAATAAAATCAGGACACTAGTAATTCTTTTTATATATTTATATATAGTGAAGGGTATATAAGATAAGAAAGAAACAGTTAACTATCTATAAAGCGGTACAGATTGCCCAATGCAACTCACTTGCGTGAGACACCTAGAAGATCAGCAGCCCTTTGAATCTTGAGGGCCGCTGAGTAGTCCTCTGTAGAGCAATTCAGGCTATCTGGTCACAGCAGCAAACAGCAGAGCAGGTCGTCAACAGTCAGCCAGATGACAGAGTCCAACAGTCCCCAGCTCAAGAGATGTATATCCCAGGAGCGTGGTGAAGTAGGGCTTGAAGGAACCTCAACTCACAGCTCCACAGTCCTCCACAATTAGTGTCCTATGGATAGTGTTGTTTGGAAGTCGAGGCACAGGACCACAAAACAGCTCTCTGGTCCGAAGATCCAGAAGCAAGAGAGAGGGTGGGATTCACTGAGCCCTTCCTATCTCTGCCCTTCAATTCATCCCATGTGTTCATTGACCGTGCCATCACAACAGACCCACCAATCTTCTGTGGCCATGTTGACATAACAAACCTACCCATTACAAATAGGTTGAATTAATATGATACTAATATGTTAGATAAAGAAAATATACTACGTTATATTTATTTTGAAATGATATTGAGCAAGATCACAATATATATCACTTGTACCTCATCATTAGTTCAGCCTTTTTTTCTAGGTAAAAGCATTAATTTAAACAGTTAAATAAAAATGCCTGATATCAGAAGAATTTAGGAAACTGGATTTTTTTTTAAAGAAAACTGTCGATGGAATATTTTTAAATTAAACTCTTTGATCAAAATGTTCTAAAGTTATTAGCCATACTCACAAATCATATTGTTGAAAGTAAGCATGATTTACCATTTAAAATGAGTTCTAAAATATCCTGCTTTAAATTCAAAACTGAAGCTGAATCCACAAGAACATTTTGCTTGAAATGTTTAGGCACAGTGGCAATAAATATTTTTGGCCCATGAGTCACATTGCAGGGGCAGAAAATAATTCCATTTGTATATCTCCTTTATTGTTGCAGAAAGGGGGACAAATCACCTCAGTTCATTCTGAATAACTGAGAAGACCTGTCTCAACTCTCAAAAGAGGCAAATGTAAAGCATTCTCTTTAATCATATTTTAAGAATGAAAATAAGAATAAATAACATAGCTAAGAGAGCTAGTATCAAGAATTTGAAAACTATTATCACTGTCTTCTAAAATAGAAAAGTAATCAGAAATATCATGAAGATAGATTATTTCAAAACTGTTTATTTCAGATGCTCAAAATTCAACAAATTATTGCACTGGCAAATCAAGAGTAGGCAATAATAGAGAGGGAGAAATGCAAAATTCAAAAGAAAACTTTATGAAGATGAAAGTCTTGAACTTACTAATAAATTCCACCTTGAAATAGGGAAATTCCAGACCCATGTGGCAGAAAGCTGATTTAGTATGGAGAATAAAAGCTTAGGTAATTTTTACAGGACTTAGAGAATAAAGAAAAAGCATATCAGAATAATCTATTTATAATAGTATTTGTGAAGGAGAACAAAAGGGCAAAAAAGAATTTATAATAAATAAAAACCATAAATGATACCATTATTGAAACTTATAAATGTATATATGATTTGGGAAAATGTGTTTCTTTTTTTAAACTACGGTGGTGTCTCCTGCAACTCATAGTGACCCAGTACAAGATGGAATGCTAGGCAGCCTCATCCTGCACCGTCTCCCTGAGGTTGGTGAATCTTCGTGACACAGAGTTTTCATCAGCTGATTTTTTAAAGTAGCTCAACAAGGCTTTCGTAGTTGGGCTCCTCAGTCTGGATGTTTCGCTGACACCTGTGCACTAACACACTTACCCCATGATAGATGGATGGTGACCACAGATGGAGTGTATTGATGGGAATCAAATAGGGGTTTACCTGGTGGACGGGGAGTATTCTACCACTGAATGACTAACACCTTCATCGATCCATATAAACTCAAAAGAACCAAACTCATTGCCATAGAGTCAATGGTGGCCTTCTTGCATAATGACCAACCCCCCTCTGGGTTCCTAACATTACTTTTTAGGAAAGGAGAAAGCCCAATCTTTCTTCCGTGAACTGCTGGTGGTTTCGAACTGATGACCTTATGAATTGTAGACCAACAGAAAACCACTACATTACCGAGATTCCTAAATAGCTACATGAAGTGTAAGAAATGCTAAGAGAAAAAGATAATGATTTTAAAATCCTTCAAAAAGAATGGAAAAACTCATTGGTAGCTTCAGTGCCATGAAAGATTGGCAATGGTGGCATGTAATGAAAGACTTGAGTAGAGCAGGTCATCTCCACTACATCTGCATGGTCTCTCTCAGTAAGGCTATGTCAGTGCGGAAGAGGGAGACAAGGAGGGCAAGAGAATAAAGG